>CCAG010015978.1:0-44026 GCA_001077435.1 Glossina morsitans morsitans | reverse complement strand
TTTTTTTTTTTTTTTTTTTTTGTTTTAAAGAAATTAAAACAATGTTTTTTCTGAACTTTTGTCCTCAATACATTTGCAATAATTTTCTAACAAAACCGGCGTATGATTCAGTTGTTGTTTACCAATTATAAACAAACTACTTACGGCTTGAGGGAAGCAATTGGAAATTTTAAGAAAAATTTTATGCAGATTGTCAGACAGACGTGCCAACCATATCGAATTGTTGTAAACAAGAAATTTTCGCTTCTTTTGCTTTTTTTTGTTTAGCTAATGAAAAATGGGAATATATTCGATTTGTCTTTGCGTTTGTAACATTTATTTAGACATATGCATCGGCGATGTCATAAAATTTATATTACCTTCAGCAAGTTGATGTTCCTACCCTAACTGTCTGTCCATCTGTCTGTTCGTACCACATGTAACTTGGAAGAGACAGCTTAAAATATATATTATCCTGATCAAATTCGAGATTCTGAATCAAATAAGTCCCAATTGTCTGTCCATCTGTCTGTTGGTAGCACTTGGAACTACGAATCAAAGACATAATAAAATATATTTATTCTGATCGAATTCTATGTTCTGAATCAAATCAGCCCTAACTTGCTGTCCATCTGTCCATTGATTTTGTTGCAATTGAACATTGAATTTAAAGTAGAAAGCAGAAACTTGACATTTGTGTTCTTAGTTGATAGCCATAAATTAAATTTGAACATACACCTTTTCCGGCCGTAATCACACTTCCACAAGCAAGACAACACACATTACAATTCGTCACAATTCGCTAAAATTAAGACAACCTCAGAAAGTGATATTGTTAGGATCAAATTTGAGACAATCAAAGACACTGTCGATCGACCATAGTGTTTACTTATATTCAAGAAAATATATTGCAAACTTATGTGCATTAATGTGCTGAGATGGGTATTAAGAATTCGTTTTAAAGCGAATGCAATTTCTTTTTATTTGATGTTTTTTTTTCCTTTTAAGCCTATTGCCGTTGTAAGTCATTTTAGGCTTTTAGACAGTTAGGCGGATAAATATATAACCAATCGAGCTGTTAAAATTTCGCTTCCGTATTTATAAATATCGCAAGCAATCACATGTTTGGTCTTCGCCTCCACACTATGTAAGGTAGTGGAATTTATATGTTTTAGCAATGACAAGTAGATGGGTAGCATATTATTAACTTTTTGCCGGCTATAATAACTATCAATAACCCCAGCAAGCTATCATGCAATTGCTGTGGAGTAACATTTGATGTTTGTCTTTGAAAAACATGAAAAGGATTTTAATTTACTCAGCTTTCTCTCTCGCTTTTAAGTTGGGTTAATCAAATATGAATATGAGTAATATTGTCATGACGTAATCAATACATTTTTAATCAAAAACGGGCAAAATCGACTTTTCAATACTGTACGTTACGTAGCTTAATACAATTTTCCCTTTATTTTCGTGAGAAAATGTGAGAAGTTGTACATTATTGTCAGTTAAAAGTCTACTCTTCACGGGTGGTATTATATAGGGTGAGATTATCAAGGTAGACGTACATAGCGCAAACTTAGTAAAAATAATTTTCTTGGCAGCGATCGTATTTATCTTCAATTATTTTCATCGCAAAACTGTTTACTTCTTGTAAAAATTCTTAGATGACGTGAGGCCAAGAAATGTGGTCCATGTACATAAAATCAATCCCTAGTAATATTATGGAACAATTTTATCATAGAATATTGCTATTAGCCCTTATCATTATAAAAGCGTTTACTTATGGTAGAAACGGTTGTATGAGGGACCTTCCAAAGGTTGGCTCACTCGATCCAAACTTTTCACAAATGTGTTTAATATGCCGAAACCCTGTTGCTTTGCGAGTTTTATCGAAGAAATTTGAAAATATAGCAAGGGTTATGAGACAGATCGTAGAGAAACTGGACAACTCGATTCAAAATTTTTACAGCTAATTAATTAATCTGCATAAATACTACTATCTCGCGATTTTTGCAGAAAAATTGCGAAAATCGCAATCTTTTTTTATATAGCAATTTTATCAAAATAAGTCCAACGTAACCCATTTGCACCAAGATACGTCGTTTAGCCAAAACAATTGTCCCGAGTTTCATATGAATCGTTCAAAATTTGCGACCTGAAAGTTGAACCCAAACATATATAGGCAGATATCGGGGGGACAGACAACTTTATATCAAATCAGAAAATGATTTTGAATAGATTGATATAATATATAAAATGATAATGTGATATATATATAAAAGGCGACGTTCTGGCTGTTACATACACTCACGCTAAGTTAGTATACTATACACCATGAATAGTGCAGGGTATGAAAATATTAAATCTCGTACAACATGTAGAAATTATTTCTTATAATGATACTCTGATGACCTGTGCATGCCCTAATAGACATTTTAAGACACTGACTGATAAAATCTGAAGGCTATTTTTTGTTGTTTACTTTCACTTGAAGGTGAAATGTTGGAAACGCATTCAAAAAACATTTCATATTTTCTTTTATTTATTTTTATAACCGCCGCCTCGGAATGAAAGTATAATTATTTTACTTTCCCCTCTTTTTGCGATAAGTAAAATAAACTCTTTAGAAGAAAACGATTTTGACGATAAAAGAATACATTACAGAATAGTAAATTAAAATTAGGATTAGATATTATGAAGTGATCTATGTACCGGCAAAATCATTCTCTTACCAAAATTAAGATTACTATGCTTGCAACTTAAAAAAGTATATTTCACAAGTCGCTTTCGAATTCAGCCGAATAATATTTTGGAGTATTTGTGGAAATCGAAAAATGAGAAAAAAAAACGCCAATCTAGAAATCCTCCTTATTCGCATCGATGTCAGATGACCTCAATTTCTGCTGAAGTCTATCAAATTCCCAAGCGTTGTAAGATAGAAATCAAGCGATTGCAACATTCTCTCGCTTATCATGCCCAATGCCGTGCAAGACCAAACGTACAAGATAGCTTTTCTGCGCTTCAGGAGAATATGGAGCAGATAAAGAATGTTAATGGTAAACAGTGAAAGTATATATAACATAATGGATTTAAAAATATTGAATTGGTCTTAATTTTTGATCACAGTAGTATATTGTCGCTAATTTCTGCTCGCTACGAACAAAAGCGAAACGTGCATATTTGAAACGAAATAGACACGAGTAAGAATGTTACATTCGTCCGAATTTTCGATATTGGTTCCGAACCTAATAGATCAAAATGATTTTTTTTTCAAGCCTGAACTTAGGCAACCAGAATTATTGAGCAATTTATATCTAAATGAATAAATTGAATGTAATAAAGTGGACTCCGCTTAGTTAGTGGGTATGATTGTAAACTACGACTATGGGCTATTGCATCTATTTTCAAACTCTTGTGGCCTATCTAAGTTCTTATCTGGGTGCGCTCTAATATATGTGCGAACGGGACGACAGATGGGCACAGTCCAGACCGACTAACAAATCTTTAATATTTCCAGCTCTTGTAATTGGCTGTAAACTGCCCAGTACAATCTTAATTATAGTGCAACTGCCCCGACAGTGCTATGCTCAGCTATCTGTTAAAAGTTCGGCTTTGCCGATTTCTGCTAACACTTGTAGTAATGTTAACTTACGTTAGAAAGTGTACGGTAGAAAGTTCAATACAAATTTTAGCACATATGATTCGCTTCATACGGTTCTCTTCTGCTCTTTTCTCGCTTTACTAAAAAGAAGGTCATCTTTGCCTGTGAGTATTGAAATTTAAATCCACGTTTTACGTAAGCAATGTTTTTTATAGGCTGATACTGGCATGCATGTCCAAAAATAATTTAAAAATTTGCATGATTTGACACATAAAAAGAAAAGTTCAATGAAACTTTATCATCACAACCAGCCCAAGGAGATATTCAGGAAGCATGTCAGCGCAAGTAAAAATGAAGTTAAAAAACAACTAAGAACACTATAGTCGGGCAAGATCAACCGTTAAATACCCTACACCGCATTGTCTAACACTATTCTTATTTTTATTATAGAACACAAAAATTGCATCTTGTTTATATACAAAGGTATATTTTTCATATGCGTAGTACTGGGGAAACATTTTTGTATGAAATCACAATAATATTATGAGGCAACTTCCATCATCACATACAATTAATTTTTTTATCGCTAATTACTATTATTATCTAACTTTCATTATGAGGCATTAAAAAATATATCTTTTTGTCGTGCGAATTTCGTTATATAAATGGGGGTTCAAATATTTCCCCAGCGGGTCCAATGTTTTCATATCAATTTAGAATTCCGAAATGCTACTACTTAGCCACTTAACGACTTTCCAGAATAGGGCGTTATATGAGGATTTTGAGGTCGAAAAAGTAGATTGATCCGAACAATTTTCAGTAGCATTCGTTCTTTGTTCAAAACTCATGGTCAAAATATTTCCAAAATTGCGACCTTTAGCTTGAACACATATTTACAGGGGAAGTCATCAGACGAACAGACAGTGTTAGATCAATTCAGATTATGATTCAGAAGCGATCGGTATAATAAAAGGTGGGTCCATCGTAAGCCCTTTCCCGTACTACATACGTATACGTTCGCAGTAACTTAATATACCGTGCACCACCAATAGTGTAAGGTATAGAAATGATTCACAATGAAGTAAAAATCTCTAGATTTTCCATTATTTCATTATTTATATGAAATGCAAATAATTCTAAAATAATTCATATTATAATGTGAAGATTGGTGCAGTCATTATCACTTGAGACACGCAATGCTTTGAGTGTTTACCTAAGATTGAAAGTTCTTGCGTAATATTGAAGAATCATTAGTTATTGATATGCTAAGTAATGACAGTTGAATTCATATATATGTAAACGATATTAGATACGTGAGTTTACAATTTAACGGATATTCTTCCACTTTCTTTCTTTCTTTTGCTATATATTGACATGATTGACGTTTTCAATAAACACTCGTAACGAAATTGTTGTGCAAGCTTTCTTATGACAGTCTTCCCTTCCTTTTTTTTTTTTTCTATATATAGTGGTTACGTTTAGCCTTGAAAGTGCAAATATATGATACAATGCATCATGATAGACATTTAATGCATGCAAATAAAAAGTTGTTAATTAAAATTATCTCATTTGACGTAATCCAAGGAAAGACTTCAGTGGTGCATTAAGTTTAGTATAATAAAAGCAATTCATTGTTCAAGTGAAATTAATGCAAATACGGGAATTCAGATTTAACTAGAGCCTGCCAAAGTTTGAATGTAATGAACGATAGAGAAAAGATAGTGAGTTGAAAGAGGAGGAACTGGATTTGCGATTATTTAAAATCATAGCAGATACACGGTATTTTTAGAACTATGAGACGCATTGAACTATATTTTAAAGTTACTTTCGGATCAAAATTTTTATTTATTGTTAACATAACTCGTACAAGCAATATTCAATTCATCTTCACTCGCGGTGCTACCACTCGTCTCGTTAATGTCACCGTTCGTATTGCACTCATCTGAACTATTGTTATCAAACCTCAAATTTTATAAACAATCTATTCAACAAATATTTTAATATTACCTTCGGACCACAAAACGGACCCAATATTTGACTCCATTTTTTTATGTAGAAATGTGTAATGCCTAAGTCACCAAAACAACACTCCTTCTTAGATTTAATAATGCATTTATGCTTTGGAAAATTTGATTGGATATCATTTGCCAACTCCTCAACTATTATTATTTGCTTTGGAAAGAATTATTATCCAGTTAATCTTCCCTTACTATAATAAAATCATGCAATACCAAAAGGGCTTACAACTTATTTTAGGGATTGAAAAGATCTGCATCTCGCCAGTAGTTCGCGGTTTCTGATTAAACGTGCATGCATTTTTGGTTTACAAGTTCTTCATTTTGCATTGATACGATGGGTTGTTATTTAAGCTAATTGGAGGATAAGGGAAGACTTTCTGAAAATCCTAACATCAAACTGAAAAGAAGTTACTCAGTGGCCATTTGTGGATGGGTGTATCATTGAATGAGACTTTAAAAACTCCTTTGATACTTTCGTATATCTGCTTGCACATCAAATTTATAATTGTTGGCGACATAACATCAGTCGTATTTCATGAGCGGAAAAACTTGCTAAAGCACTTTGATTAAAAACCAATGGTAACAAACAATAAGGTGGAAGTTTAAGCCCTTTCAATACAATACCGCCAAACTTTCGCAGTTACTTAGGAAACAACAACTGGCAGACAAACCAAAACCCCTCTGGAGCCCGTTAAAAACAACGTGTGAAAAGACTAGTTGGCTAGCGTGCGCTAATAATGTTTACATCAAGCAAATGATGACAGGATGCAATCACGAGGAAGAGTGAAGAGAGAAGGCTTAAAGCATCAGTCACAACTGTGAAAAGGAAAGCCAAATTGAATACATTAAAATCAGAATACCTTTAGCAGCCTCATATAAATACGTACATAATACGAAACTTATCCATTTATTGAAGGAATTTTTAAAAAATTTGTAATTCTCTAAATACTATAATCTTTCAGAAAGTACATTGCTTTCGAAAGACTCTACACGTCCACTAAGAAACACATTTTCAATGGTCAGCTCCTAAACTTCTCAAATCCAATAGGAATTGCATTTGTGAATAAGAAATATAAATAATGAATATAAAGAAATAAGAAATATAAATAAGAAATTTGCAAAATAAAACAAATATCAAAAATATAATATTCTTGTTGATAGTCTATGATGAAATTGCTATGCACTCTTATAGATAAATAAGTCGTTGACTCATTAAAATCTTTTCGACACATAAAATTGTAAATTATTTTGTAAGAGGAGAATATCCTTGAAAAGAGTTAACAGTTCTTGTACATAGCCATTGATCACCCCTCCCCCGGGAAAAAAGAAGAGCAGAAAACACAAGATATTAATAAAAGATTGCATTCTTTTCTGTCAACTTCTCTATTTCTTAACCCTGAACTTGTAGTTGTTCTTGAATTTTCCTCTGTCACCTATCGGTTAATTCATTTTAAACCACCTCAGTTACATACGAACATATGTATATATAAACATTATTATTATCTGTATATGTTACATGTTATTATTATTGTTTTTATTATGATTGCTGTTGTTTGTGTTGTTATTGTTATTGTATATTTTATACTTACTTCACTTGGAGACATCGATGACATTCTGTTGTTACTGCCAATTAAGTTCTTCTTTTATCAGTAACCCACCAATTGCTGCCGTCGACAATTGCTTAAAAATTGGCAATTTACGCCAATATCGCAATTGACTATTTGATGCCTTTTGCTTATTGGAGTTTGTGAAAATTGATAAATTAATAAATTTATTTATAATACACTAAAGATTTTTACTATTGACATGATTTGTTTTGAAAATTTTTCAATTTTTTTATTGATCTTACTCTTTGCACTATTTTTCTTATTTAAACAGAGCTACCAGCGCTTCATTACGTAAAAAAAATAAGATAGGAGTTACCATATCGATAAAAAAGTCGCAATCATATATACTTGAACAGTATTTTAGTACAAACAGATTGAAGATAAAATGCTAACCTATTGAGAAACTTCAAATTGAAAAGCATTTGCATGTTATTCGAGTTAACGTGCAACTAAAGCCTTAAAAACTTTTTAACTTTTATGCAGTTCTTTTACTTAATCTTCACTTAAAAAAACGAGTAGGAATGTCACTCTAAGGGTCTTCTCGCTAGCTTCAGTTAAACCAATTGACAAAAATTGATTGTCTCTTCCCTCTACTTGCTGTAACTTAAAAACTTCAATTGGAGTACAAAAATTACTTCTTACCAAAGTAAATGGTGCCTTAAATTGGCCAAATTTGAAAATCATTCCAGCCTCGGCTAGCAAAACTAACCATAATTAAAAAAGAAGAAATAAATAAAATGTTCTTCATTCTACAGGTGAGTGTCAAGTATCTTACGTGTATAAACAATCGAATGCCGTATCACACATATACGTATGTATGCAGTACTTTTCCATAAACTACACATTTTATTGATTGCCTTTCTCTCCCGATTCGAGCTAGAGATGGACATTAAAAAATGTTGTACAATCTGAGAATATTTTTTCCATTTCTCGGAATTATTTCATCAAATTTTTTTTTTATTTCTCAACTTTTGGTAAGCGGATGGCCACTTCTTACTGAGAAGCTATAAGGGCTTCAGCTAATTGCTAGGACTGCTAAAGAATAGTTATTCCATAAAGCAACGGTGTAATTTTATTTTTTAATGAATTATTAATGCTGTAATCCACTGTGCACTTGATGATAACAAGGAGGTTCTCTTGATAAGAATTAGCGAAATAATCGAACAAGTTATCAGTATGAAGTGAATTTATTTATAAATAAAACACAAAATGCATTTGGGCGTTATAGGATGTGGAGTAGTCGGCTTAACTACCGCTTTGGAGTTACAGGAAACATTTCCAAATGCCAAAATAACTATATTAGCCGATCGTTTTAATGAAGATACCACTAGCTATGTGGCCGCCGGTATTTTTCGCCCGGGTACCAGCTTCATGGGTCCAAGTCAAGAAATCACAAAGTAAAATCAGTCCAACGATTGTGTGCAAAGTTAATAAATGTTTTTCTATTAATTTCCTTTTTGCTAGACAGTGGATAGCCGATGCTTTTCATTATTGGGATGACATAAGACGTTCAAAAGAAGCAGCTTTGGCTGGTGTATGCCAATTGTCAGGATATATATTCTCTAGCACCTCTCCAACGATAGTGAGGGTAAATTAAAACCAATAAAATCGACGTCCATTCCACTCTTGATATTGTAATTTTAGAATCATTTTATAGAGCACCTATTACCAGTTTATCGTCGTGCCACGGAAGATGAATTGAAATTGTGCCAAGGCGATTGGAAATATGGGTCGTTTTTTACTACTTGTGTAACAGAAAGTCGTTTGTTTCTACCATATGCAGCCAAAAAGTAAATTATTTTTGCATTTCTTTACTTTTTTCTAATCTCATTTTGTTGTTAAGATTTACTAACGCTGGCGGCATTATTACATATCATCACGTGGATGCTTTAACTCAAATATCGGATTCTTATGATGTTGTCGTCAATTGCTCAGGCTTTGGTGCTAAAGAGTTGTGCATAGATCATCATTTGGTACCAATAAGAGGACAAGTTATTAAGGTGCGTGCTCCTTGGATTAAAATGGCTTTTTATGGTGACTATGATACTTATATTATCCCCGGTTTTGAAGCTGTTACGTTAGGTGGATCACGTCAGTTTGACAGTTATCAAACTGAAATTTGTCCTTACGACTCTATGGCTATAAAGAAGCGGTGCTACGACATGCTTCCGAGTTTGAAAAAGGCCAAAGTAATACGTGAAATGGTAGGTTTGCGTCCACATCGTGCAGTAGTGCGGGTAGAAGCCGAATTTTTAACTAAACAAAATGGTAAAAAGCTTAAAATTGTACATAATTATGGTCATGGAGGTTATGGCGTGACGACTGCCCCCGGCACCGCCAAGTACGCCGTCAAATTAGTGCGAGATCTTTTTACTTGCAACAGCAAACTGTAATTTTGAAATATCTAAATATAAAATGCCATTTTTTCATAAGTGCGCCTGAAAAACGCAGCAATCTAAATAAATTGTCTCAATATTTGAAAAAAAAACGCTATGCGCTGTCGTTTTTTGCAAATTGTAGTTGTTCCATGCCTATTTTGCGATATTATTTCGGAATTTACAAATGGAAGAAAACGTGGAGAAAAAAGAATGGATCTAATTAAAGGCATACGTATTAAAAGCAGCTTACCGGCTTTTTTTTTACAACCATTTAGAAATATTAAAACAAACCCGAAAAGTTGCTAGGCTTAGGAAAGGAAATGCGGACTCTTAATAAAATTTGCGAGACACTACTAAATCTCCAAATAATACTTGTATACCTACATGTTTAAAGCTAATTTTTAGTTAACGGCTTTTAAGTAATCGGTTTGCCAGCAAAAAATATTTCAATAATCTGAATAAATTGGGTATATGAACGAAAACATTTGTGAGAACTAAAAATTATATATCTTTAATGTTTATAGTCAAAATGTTTACATTATTACAGATTTCTCGCAAAGGTTCTCGATTGCTTAAAATATTTCCTAAAGAAAAAAAGTTGTTATGATCTCTCCTCAGTATAATCACTATGTGGAATATCGGAATGAAACAATAAACAAATATTCGATTATTATTAGTGATTTTGTATGTAGTAATACCTGTAATTTTTAATAAGAAGTAGATTTCTAATTAATAAAATATGAAATTAAAAGATTTAAATGATTTAATAATATTTGATGCTTTTCCTTTAACTTATGATCCCAAACAAAAGATTATTTTGACGCACTTGCTGCATTTGGAAGAGCAAACTTTACCACAAAAGCTTTGCACCATTTATACTACAAGAAATTTGGCGGAAAAATTTAAGAAATATTGTGAAATTACTAACTATAAAGGTCTCTTTTCAGATAATTTTTACTATTTGGAACCTTATAATTTCACAGATATAGTTATTGAGAAACGCCATACACTGCAAATGTTCACATGTGAATCTCAGGATGCAGATCATAATTTAATGATTTTAATCAGAGAAAATGGCAAGTTGAACTATATATACGCAGGCAATTTCTTGGATACGCGTACAGCTTTGTTAAATGATGATTTTGCTAAGTGGATTAGTCAAGGTGTGGAAAAACTATATGTCAATTTAAAGCATGCACCTGATGACCAACATTACAAATCGTTACAAAAATTGCCATTGTTAGCTCGGTGTTTAAAGGAGATTGACACCATTGTGAAATATCACGAGGGGAGAACTTTTGCCATATATTTGAAGCTATTCGGTTACGAAAACTTTATTTATAAGTTATGCAATCAATTTCCTAAACGTGTGGTGTTGCTTTCTAATTTATCAAAATTCATTGATTGTTCCGAAAAGGGAGCTGACGATTTGCTAGCAAAGCTAGACGTTGGTCGAATATTTGTTACGGACGGTGTAATTTTTGAGGAAAAAGCGAAATTAAATTTTGAAAAACACGGAAATATTTCAATTAACATAAGCGCAGACGTCGCCTCTTGTTTGCCTATTGTTTTAAACAAAGATAACCATTTTTATAGATTGCGCTATTCCCCAGAACCCGATATATATGACTTGCAGTTATTGGTTTGCTTGTGCAAACCAAAACGTATTTACGGAATTGTCGACCGCTTTAACATGAAAAGTAAGCCACCAAAACATTTAATAGAATGCTGTAAAGGAATAGCTAAAGTGGATACAAAAGTGCACCAACAACAGCAGCCAAATGCAAAACTAGAAAATAAACCTGGTTTGCCTGTTGTTTTAGGTCCCATTACTTATAATCAAAACCAACAAGGAGCGCAAGGGGGACCATTTTTGGATGATTGCGAAAGCGATGAAGACGATTCGTAAGACAAGAAAAGAAATGAACAAATTGGCAAGGACTTAGATGGGCTTGCGTAATATTTTTTATTTAGTCATGTAAATCCAAGCCTTGGTGGCGCGAAAAAACCAATTCTATCTTTGATTTCTGTATCGAAAACTTTCAATAAAATACCATCCCTGATTTATCATTTGACAAGCGGATTTGTATCTCATACAGTTCTGTTTTTAAAATTTGACAAGCGGAATTGTATCTCATCATGCCATTGATGCATCAGCAATTGCTTCAATGGGCAGGAGAAATTATTTTATACGAGTTTTTTCTATTTAAATTCTTTTATCCGTTATGGTACGGCGGGTGGTGATGAATAAAAAGTAAACTGCCTTTGTCTATAAAATTGAACAATTTTCTCTTTTAAGGATAATTTGAAACTTTGTTATTATTATAAAATAAGATCTTTCTTTGCTCTAGGCATATCACAAAATACAGCGCCGTATTTTTTATGAAATATCGTTTTTGTTCCACTTCCACCAATTAGATTAAGCAAGGAATCATTTCAAACCCTTTCGACGCAAAGTTTCACGCAATTTTTTTTTACACCTTATTGCCTAATTTTACGCAACTTCTTAATAGGATGAAAATCAGAACTTTATAAAGTGCGCCAGTTTTGGACGTATAAAAATAAAATGGGACAGTTTTTGTCGTATAAAAATAAATTGTACCATTTAAGGTTTTCTTTACTTTTTACTTCCTTTTCAAATTTTTCGTTTTTTTTGAATAAAAGAAAGTGAAAATTTCTGTTAAATAACATTACGAACGTGCTGCTTTCTGTTAAATAACACTACGAACATGTTGCTTTTTGCTAAATAACATTACGAACGTGCCGCTTTCTGTTAAATAACATCGATCAAAAACAAATGATGCTGCCAATTATTCTTTCAAAAAAAAATGTCATGTGCGTAGAATGGAGAGAGCACAGAGTTGCTTTTAAAAGTGGCAAAGCAGTCGTGGAATTACGGCGCCAGCAATACCACAATGCTGCCAAATAATTCCTCTCTTAGAGCAACGAAGTTTTGTAAGAAGAATTCCAACAATACAAAAATGCTGCCAAGTGTTCAAACGAAATTTTGCAAAAACAAAGTCGTTATACCACAATGCTGTCACTATTGAGTAATCTTTATTTTTTGTAAACATCGTATCAACCGTATCCAAATGCCGCCGAAATACGAAAATCATTCGTCGAAGTTTTTATTAAAATCATTCGATTATCATAAACAATTTTCCCATATCTATGCCCATCGTTTGGCTGAGATGTCTGTGCTCCTGGCCAAACAAGCCGGTAAGCGTTGGGGACAAAGAATACCGATAAAAAAATTATGTGATCTACGTGAAGATTTTGAAGAAGAATGCATTATAATCGGGACAATTTATAAACACCAGGCTCATAAACCTAGTATTCTTAAAGACATTTCTGAAGAAAATCAGTTGGCTCCACAACCTCCTCGACAACATTATGCCGATCCCGAAGATAAAGTCATACTGGAAGATGAATTGCAGCGGATACGTTTATTTGGCAACATTTCAGCGGAGGAAATTGCAACAGGGGTGGTTTGCGCTGTAATGGGTATTGTAGAAGAAGGTGGACGTTTTGATGTCCAAGATATTGTGTATTATGAAAGTGGTCCACAGAAAACATTGTCGCTTATAAAGGAGAGTAAATTGTTGGTGTTGATATCCGGCTTGGAGCAGTTACAATCGCATCATTACGCGGACAGCTTGAATTTATTTCAACATTGGCTGCGAGGCACCTTTACGTCAGCGAAATTGAAGAAAGAAAAGGTTCGCGTTATCGTAGCTGGTAATTCAGTGCGTGGCAGTATAGAAGATAAACGAGTAACAGCTTTCCAAACACGTGTTTTTGATTCCAAAGAATTGGTAAATGCCATGAAAGCTTTGGACGAATGGTTTGCATCTTGGAGTAGTTTTCTACCCTTAGATGTTATGCCTGGTGCCTGTGATCCCGCCAATTTTATGACGCCTCAACAACCATTTCACTATTGCATGTTTCCATTAGCAGGACGTTACGAAAACTTCCAATGTGTTCCCAATCCATACGATTGCTCTATAGGTGACATACGAGTACTGGGAACTTCAGGACAAAATATAGGCGATCTTTTGCGCAGTACGGCTTTGGAAAAACCGATGGATGCTTTGCGCAAAACTTTAATTTGGGGACATTTAGCTCCGACAGCACCAGATACTTTGGCTTGCTACCCTTATCTTGATACGGATCCGTTTATTATAAGAGAATGCCCTCACATTTACTTCGCGGGTAATTGTGATCTATTCGGTACTACTTTACAAAAAGGACTGGATGGTCAAAAAACACGCTTAGTTTGTGTACCCAGTTTTGCTAAAACTCAAAGCATCGCAGTTGTGGATTTACTTACTTTGCAATGTCATGAAATTATATTTAAGGCTGAATAAATTTTATGTTTTATTTACCAAACAGAAACAACCGCTTTTCGACAGCCAGGGCAATAAATTTAAATATAGCTAATGTACTACCGGACCTAAAGGTTCACCTCTTATATTCGCAAAATCCAATCTGGAATCAATAGTTTCATCTATTTGTCCTATTACTGCAATGTTATCACCTCGTATGATATGCAGACCCAGAACAATTTGCTCGATGCCGGTTGTTGTAGAGAAAACACGTTCATGTGATTCGTCTAAAATGACATTTATAGTCTGATCAAAGCCTTTTAATGTGCCTATAAAATTCCGACCATCTGCAGTGATTATCGACACTGTGTGATTAATATATTGCTCCAAGGCGGAAGCCATTATAACGAATTCATAGAAAAAAAAAAAAACTAAGAAGAATAAATATTTACTTAATATTGTTTGATGGAAAAAATAAAACTCTTACGGTGGCGTTGTTAATTCTCAAACAAATACTGAAACTGGCGGGAAACGTATATCTTTCTATTAAGGACGTCTAAAGTTCCTGTCGTTCTATAGTCTTATTATATTAGTAATATTTAATATAAAATATAAAATTTACTTTCGTAGTATGTTTCTCTTGTTTTCGTAAAGAGAACAGCTGTTGTTAAAAAAAACGGCTGCGCAAATATGTAGTATTTTGGTGTGACTTAACATTCAACCATGCAAAACTTCGCATTAGATTTTTATTTAAAAACGAATCACCCTATAATTTTTTTCGTGTTTTGTTTGTTGTACCTCCTTTTGAATTCGCTGTACCTCCCTGAATTCGCTGTGCTTCCTTTTCAATTGGCCGTACCTCCCCTTGCTTTGTTCTTTAATCGCTCGTTCCCGATTATATGGTCAATCTTCGAGGGGCTATTTCACAACAAAAAAAAACATTTACAAAGTTTTTAATAAAGCCTTTCGAAAAATAGCGTTACTCTGCGAAATCAGTCACGTTCATAGAAAAATTGTTCGATTTTTGTGAATACAAGTCGATATCGCCTCTTAATAGGCATGTGGTT
Source organism: Glossina morsitans morsitans (assembly GCA_001077435.1). Classification (NCBI taxonomy): domain Eukaryota; kingdom Metazoa; phylum Arthropoda; class Insecta; order Diptera; family Glossinidae; genus Glossina; species Glossina morsitans. The sequence goes on along the minus strand of CCAG010015978.1, from coordinate 29,048 downwards.
AGGGCGGCTTTGAGGTACAATCAAAAGAAGAATGTGTTCGAAAGTTTATACAAGATTTGAATTTGTCGCCATTTTTACGGAAAAGCATAGGTAAATAAAAAAAACAATTTGTCAGCTGCTAGTTTAGGGTTAGTGAAAATGGCCCATTACACGACGAGAAATCAGCGCGTTTTCATTGTTGAAAAACATTTCAAATTCACTTCACAAACTTGCGCTTTTGTAGAAATTTCTTTGGTTTGTCGTGAAAAAACTGTTAGTTGGGGTTTTTTTGCAAATGCCCATTAAGCCTCAAAAATATCAAGTTTTATCATGCAATCGAGACGCCTCGAAAATGTAAGTACCATATGTTAACGCGTAAAACAGAGATGTTAAATTATGCAATCCGTCCAATAAAAACGCCACCACAGCTATGTTAAAAACGAGTCATCGCCTACACAACTATGTTAAAAATTTCTCATAGCTCCCATTATGTTAAAAACGACTTGTAGCCGCCACTAGTATGTGAAAAACGGCGCAAAACTACTACATTTAGCAAACATTCAATAAAAACCCAGTGAAAAGTTAAAAACGATATTTGTTAAGATATGTTTTTTTTAATTTCAACTTACATATAATATAACTTATATAATAGTTAGAAGTAGTAAATTAATAAAGTAAAATATACATACTATGGTCGTTATTAACTGAACGTTTTAGACAACTATGAACTAAAAACCTGAGTATCTTTGCTCCTCTCTTTGCATTATTGTCTTCTTCTTTATTTTTACAAAATGTAATTAGTTTTACGGAATTTGCAAAATAATTTACAGGTATTTGGGTATTTTTATTGCATACATTTCAGCTGATTGTTGCTCTCTTATAAAGCAGTGCATGCGTCGTTTGTTTTGGCGAGTTTTGAGAGATTTTTGCTCTCATTGATTTATGTGTTTTATAAAAAAAGAAATAAGCCAAAGAAAGGGCACAGAAAATGAGAAAAATTGTAACACGTAACCGTAGTTAAGAATGAAATTTGACAATGGACATAAAACAGGGTTGATGTCTTTCTTTCGCATACACGCATCTACACATCCGCACACACATACACACACACACACACACACATACACACACACACACACACACACACACACACACACACACAAACGCACATTCGAATAATAATAGTAGATACATTTGCGGTGAGCAATTTTCGTACATTCTGGGAACAACAGGAACTTTTCTTGTTAGTATCCTGATGTTAAGTGAAAAATTAAGTGCGTTGCTAGTAACTGCTTAACTGACGCAAGAACAATAAAAAGAAGAGAAATTTGAAACGACAAAGTTACAAAACAGCAAAAACAAAAAAATAATTCCGAATTAAAAATTACAAAAACAAATTTGATATATTTTTAAATACAAAAGTTAACGTAATTTTTCTAAAAAAGAACTTTTAACAGAATTATTAACGCACAAATATATACACACATATGTATATATATATATATACATATATATGTATACATATATATAATACATCTGTATAACATATATATATGTATATATATGTTGATGAACTAAGAGTAAAAAAAGTATTAAATAAAAATATATGTATAAAATATAAAGAAATAGAAAAAGTAAAAATACCCTGAAATAGAAAAAATTGAAAAAAAAAATATTTTACAGCTGTTTATTTATTTTCCTTTTTTTTTGTTTCTTGTTCTACAATTAACACAATAACGTAATAGAAATTATCGATTAGTTGTATATGTAGCAGAATAAAAAGTACGCTTTTTTTTTTTTAGACCACACTCAGCTGCAAACCCAATCTCCACGTCTTACAGTACATCCCCCGCCTTAAACCATAACTTAGGTAAAGGTAGTCATTAATAAAAAATACAAAATAATCAAAGCAAAATAAATGAAAAGCAAAAAAAAACCAACACCCTTTACCACCTACTATTAACAGACGAAGCATATTTCTCTGATGCAACTCTCATCAACACGATTATTACACCAACAAACTTGTGAACAATATTGTATTTAAGTTCCCATGCATTTGTGTGCTAGTTGCACTCATGTAAAAGTGTTAATATCAAGTGCTCTTTTTGCCTAAAAACGTGTTTAATTAATTAAAAAAGAACAAGAAAATATCATATAAAATTATAAACAATTCATTTCAATTCGCAAGCAATTAATAACTTTTTAAGCATATATTGTTATATGCCTGCATGAGTTCATATACCAAAATTTGCTGAATATATATATATATATATATATATGTATATATAGATATCTATATATATATAACCACAATCTCAACCATCTGCTAACCATTACTATACTAAACAATTTTGAAATTTATTAAAGAAATCAAAACCATATCTGACAGCTTTAGCATTCATTCGCTCACATGGTAAGTAAATAATAAAGACGTGCGTATATTTGTTTATTGAATCTGATTATTTGATCATTTAATCGTAAACTATCAAAGATTGTTGCCCTCTTTTCGGATGGTCAAAGAAAAAAAAAAAAGCAATAAATTTATTTTCTGCTTATGAAAAGCATGCGACATAGAAGAAGAAGAGAATTATATCATTATTTGTTCTTAATATTCCTAACATATTTATAGGCAAAGTATTATTTCTACTAAAGAAAACGGTGAATTTCTTAAGGTTTTCATGCTGAATTTTATTTAATCATTTTTCTTTGGGCTTTTGCTTTTTGCTCAGTTTTGCAATTTAAACAAATTTTGCTTGTAATGTGTTTGAATACAAAGTAAGTTGATTGTAAAGGAGATTTTTAGAAATATTTACATCATTACTACTTGGGATATTTTGGAATTTTCTTAAATATAAAATTCCGACACCATTTTTTGGTCTGTCTGTAGTATGGTTTATTTGATCCTTTTTGAAAACTTTTTTTTTAGGTTAATGGCTTTTTTAACTTCTGAGATTACGGGTAAGAGCGCGCAGATTAGCGATCTTTATGCCTAAAAGAGATCTAAATTCACGAATGTATTCAATTCACTCGAAACATACTCATATGCACTGACATTTGCCATTTCTTTTTGTAGGCTTAAAGTACACCTTTGCATACCAAATATTGCCTTTGCAAATATATGTACAAAACAATGCGACAAAAAACGTTGTATGAGCTTAACTAGGTTAGTATGCTACGCTGTGGATATTGATTACTGGTCTTTGGTTGCTTTAGTTTACCAGCATTAATAGAAATGCGAAACTGTCGGGGTTTTCTAGCGTATTTAGATATATATTTTTTTGTTTGTTTGCAGGAAAGAGAACATTTTTGTGAAACGAAAGGAATAAAGTAAACAAGTTATAATCTACTTGAGTCGGAAATTAGATAAGAGTGTCACATACAGATTTTTGCAGATTTACTAATTCTAGACATGTCGGTAGACAGAAATTGGCCTCGTACTAGACTTTTTTAAAAACATTCATTTATTTTGTGTTTTTTTTTAAATGTTAGATAAATATCGGTTATAGGTTGTACGTATAAAAGATTATTATATTTAACTCTAACCTTATACCATAATGGGACTCCCAGTCATTTATAAGAATACTAGAAATAATCCAAATATTATTGTTATACCTTACATCACTGGAAGGAAATATTAAGTTTGGGCGAAGTCCAAAGGGACTTGAGATAGATCCACCTTTCACTGCACCGTTCGTTTAACAATCATTCGTCTGTCCGTTTCTCCACCTTGCTTTCTTATGTTCAACCTAAAGACCGCAATTTTTGAGATATTTTCATGCAATTTGGTACATTGATGATTCGAATCGGATTACCTTTTCCACGGCTCCCCATATAAAGTCTTATTTTAAGAATTCTTTAACTGAATAACTGTACTAAACGAGGTGGTGTAGTGGACCGCGTCCCACTATAGGGTTTTTACTTTTTTTTGTTTATAATTTGGATTCATTTATATATCCTAAAAGACAGAGAGACGTATGTATAGAAGTGTAAAATATTATATACAGGCCATATACCTTTTGGAAATGCAAAATGGAATAATCAAAAATAATACATTCAAAGCGCAAAAGTGGTTCCAAATTATTACTTGGTTGGATTATGCTTAATTCATAGTAAGGTTAACCGGATTTATTTTATAGAATCAGGTCAATATTTTGAAATCATTAGAATGAGCAGGATTTAACAAAAAGAGGCGTATTGTAGTCAAATATCATTTTTGTAAAATCTGGAAGAAATTGCGTAATAATGACGCGGCCCGCAAGTTAAAGAAGTTCAAAATTTTTAAAAAGGTTTAAAAAAAGTTTATTTCCTACACTTAAAAACTGAATTTCTCAAGAATATATAGGAAATTTGGTTTTAAAATTTTCGCAATTCCTGCAGTCTTCGAAACCTTGGCATAACAATGTTGGATTGGCTTTCGTTGGATTGGTACAATTATTCTGCCATTTGGTTGCTTAGTCTACAAGTTAGAGGAGAAATTTTTGTCGGCGAATTCACTTTCTTCTGCCATTGTGTGTGACTTGAAAGGGTTACCAAAGAGCACCTTCTTTTACTGTGTGAGAAAGGAAAATAGAACTTCGAAGCCATATCAGATGAATACGATTTCACTGCTGGAACGGCGTATAATTCTGTTCATAAGAAACCAACAACAGTTTCCCTATAAATCACAAGTTGCTTATGGGCAGGCAAGCGAGCCTGATAGCTTAAATAATACATTTTTATATATTAAAGATCGTTGTTGTGGAAGGAGCTTTTTGCTAGCAACGCTAGCACTGTAAGCGCAAAAGGCGGTCAGAACAATTTTCAAACTTGCTTCGTTGTGCTCCCGGTTCCCGGTTGTGTTCCCGGTTTCGGTTCACCCTTAGCGCGACATTGGCTCGATTATTGAATTGTCGCTGGGTGCATGACGCATGAGTGGGCAAATAGATAAAAATCGCGTCTACCAAGTCAGCCTTCACCGTTTTATATCTCAATGCGGCCGTTTCTTTGTCGTAATTATAATGAGTGTTCAGTCACTAAGGCCATATATTGCACCCATTGAGCTGCGATCATTTCCCATCTGTTTCTCTTTACCATTTCCTTCTAGCCATTGCCATATTGCCATATAGGCGGCATCATCTGAGTGATTAGTTGTGTTAAAAATATATGTATATATATTTGTATATAAAGCTACGTTCCGTAATCAGTAATTATGGATTTCAGACTATTCTCAGTCTTAAAGATCTATATCTTCAGTCCCTCAGGTAGGACTGAACAAGACGACTAGACAAACGAGATAAGTAGAAAGAAGTGTTCTCTTTAAAATTCATTGGATTGATTTTTCTTCTTTTTTCCTCCAAACTCTATTTAACTCTATTATGTGCTCCTCAAGACCCTTGATTTTGTTGATATGTTTGTTAGTGACGCTGGATTACGGTTTTATCGAAAGCGATTCGTCTTTAACTGCTCCTCTCACGTCTTTTAAGTCTTTGTGTCATTTGCAACAATGGCTTCTGCCATTTCGTTACCACAACACTTTCTTAACATTTTCAATGCGTTTGCACTGCAAAGAAATTTAATTTTCTGAACGGAATTCACCACAAATTCTTTGTTTAAAAGTTTTATTCATTTTGCAAATCCGCTGACAATACTTTTCAACAAAAAACGCTTTAATTTATACCCTGAAAAAATGAATGACCTCAAAATTTCTATCAGAAGTTGACGACAATTTTATGTCTACCTATTAAAAAAGAAAAAAAAAACAAAAGTGAAAACGCTATATACGAACGCGACGCATCATTCAATACCCTACAACACTTCCTTTAACACAATTGTTCATATAACAACTTTTCAAAATACGGCTTCATACGGGAAGAGGTTGAAAAAGTGTTCTGATCCGAACTATTGTCAATAGTGTTTGCACCTGGACCAAAGCATATCGGTATAATAAATTTCGTGAAAATGTCTTAAAAATGACGATGTCCACGTTGAACACAAGACAGGTGGACAGACAGACAGACAAGCGGGCAGACAATGTTAGATCGATGCAAAAAGTGATTCTGAGTCGATCGCTTTAATAAGCGGTGAGTCTATCTCAAGTTCTTCTGGGTGTTGCATACATCCGCACAATCTTAATGTACCCTACACCGCTTGTGGTACAAAGGATGACGTCCACGTTGAACACAAGACAGCCGCACAGACAGACAGACAATCTTAGATCGACGCACAAAGTAATTCTTTAATAAACGGTAAGTCTATCTCAAGTTCTTCTGAGTGTTGCATACATCCGCACAAACTTAATATACCGTTGCACCACAAGCGGTGTAGGGTATAAAAAGCTTTCAATTAATATTCGAAGTGCGTGTAATTTCAATCATGAAAATTCCCGATACTTTTAGATATTTTTTGTTTGTCCTTTAATTAAAAATGTTATAAAAATTTCACATATTTTTTTTCTTCTTTATCCTTGAAAAGCATAAATCTAAAGTGAAACTATAATTTACAACCTTTCAATCTTTGGTAGCGTCAACTTGATTATTTTGAAAAACTAAACAAAATCGTGTGCATATACAGTAAAAGTTGTCACATTCACGAAAGCAAAGTTTTAGCGCAAAACAACTTAGAAAATTATGTTCGATTTGATGAGAATTTTAGATACGTTTCATAAAAATTACTGAACTTCTTTTCTTCTTCTTTTCTTGGCTTGGAATAGTGGGACACGGTTTAGGGTCAAGTTACGCAGATGTTTTGCAAAGACATCTAAAGAAATCAATGTAGTGCAAATTGCCACATGTATAGCGATTGTATTGCACAGACAGACAGACAGACAGACGGACGGACGAAGGCATAGACATAACTTATAACAAACCGAAACACTCGAAATCAATATAATAAATATTGCTGCACGTATAATGATTGTACTGTATAGACAGGCGGACGGACGGATGAAGGTACGGACATAGCTTATAGCGAACCGACAAAGGCAAACGGACGACGTAATTTACCGCGAGTCGAAACTTTTTTATATTCATGCGTACATTACGAGATCGCATGGATGCGTCAAAGACGAGAACAACATAACTAAACCTCCATCGGTCCGGTGGTAAGTGTAAAGGAAAAATTTAACACAATTAGATTAGAAACACATGCTAATTAATTATTTAGCTTATAAAATATACAGAGCGTATGATTAATGTATTTCTTTATATAATTCTATTTAATGCCATCTATAGTTAATGGGGAAAAAGTAGGGCGTTTTTTAAAAAGGTCCATTACTTTTGCTTTCATTTTCATTTATTTCCCAACTTTTTATTGCGAATAAGTTGTTTTGTGTATAGAAACCAAAAAAAAAAAGTAAACGGTTGAAAGTTTTTAATTTATTTAAAAACGAAAAAACAAAGTTATGTAAGAGAGAAATTATATTACGCTCTGAGCAATGTTTTCAATACGCATCGCTAGTTTGCGTACGATATTTGCTTGCAACTGGAAAATGAAATGAAAATTCATTGACTCGCTATGCGCACGTACATATTGTCATATTTTTATAAAAGTTAACAACACCTCTCAAGTTATTGCGGAAACTAAAGTCAATATTTAGTAGCACTATAGTGTTCATAAGACGAACCCTTCGTCTAAATTAATAAGTAAGCGGGTGTTGCACGCACACTATGTCTATTAAGCACAAATTTATTATTATTACTATTAGTTGTGTGGGCAGACCGTACCGCGACCCGGAAGATCTACTGTACTTGGCCATGGCCCTTAGCCTTCCAGTTTTAGGACTTTTATGTATCCCACCAGCTTCCTTGATTGGATTGGAGCACGATACCGTGTCCGACGTTGTAAAATGCTCGCCAAACACATGGTATCTGATTCTGCCGATGGACTTTTCATTAACCGGTATCGGACATACTTATGTTTTTCAGATTGTTCCTGAGTTAATTATGACCCGTGTAGAAGTCTGTGACTAAACGTAGGCCGCTTCTTCTTAGTTGTAGTAGTTTATGTGTTATAACGAAAGGATTTATGAATCTTTTTGCCTGCCGTTGTCTTGCATATTGCTTCCAGCGGCAATCCGATTTCTTTTGTGTCCATTGCGATATCAGTCCGCAAATTTGTCTTCTGGGTATGCCACAGAAAGGTTTAGGACTTAGAATGATCCCTCGGGCTCCCCTGTTGGCTAGACATTCAGCCCTTTCGTTGCCCTCAACACCCGGATGGTCAAGCACCCATATTAGGTGCACATCATTGTGCCTGCTTAGCTCATTCACGCACAAAGCACAAACAAACATTTGAAATCCTTTAACTAAATGTTCTACAATTTTCTGATTATAAGAAGAAGAAAGAGGAGAATTATTATATAATAAAGTACGGGATCTCTAAGACGGCCTGGAAAGCCTGGAAAGCCTGGAAAGAAACTCTGAATATTAAACATCTACACGGTGAAGAAGATGAGAAGCCCAAATATCAGAAGTCAGAATACCCGCATTCAAACATGATTGTGTTTGTGCTTGTAGTTGCAGTGAGTGATCGATCTATGAAAGCCTAACTATGACAAGGACTATTCCTCCCATTGTACGGCCAGAAATACGCTGTTCTTCTTTGCCGACTTCGTTTCTTACCGACCATCACCATGTTTGTACTATATAGGAAACATATTTTTAGAAATGGATCATAAAAAAAGGAGAAGAAGGTGCAGCTAACCTTTCCCACAAAGAGTTTCACAATAAAAGAGTGAGGACCATCATCTGGAAAAATCAACCTATGATTTCTTTTTCCATATTGCAGCGCAAGCCGTTTGTTATTACTAGCTTTCGTCGGTAAGAGTTTCCTTGGGATATGGCAACAGCTCAACTAAAGACAATTTTACCGTCGACGTTAATTTTCCTGACCGATTTTCTATAATGGGTTGTAGTCATTTTTTTTTTTTTGTTGGTTGTGTGTTGCACTTGCCGAGTGGACGTCTGTTCAGTCATTAAAAAAGAAGAAAAATCTTTGTAGCCCGTATTTCAAATCTTTAGTCGCAAAGCTATTGATGAAACTACACTGAAAAGTTTCCATTTCTTTTTTTTCCACACTTGTTTTTTTAGTGAATGTATTCATGGGCGTGTTATCTTAATTTTTAAATGCGATCTCTCTGCAAGGGAAATCGAAATTTAACAAGTTTCAAACTCGGTTATTAATTTTTGAGGACTTCACAGTGTGCAGATAGACGGACGGACAGATACTCATATCTATATCAGCATGGAATTTCAATCTGATAAAGAAGGCTTCGATGAAACAAATGCACTTGAAACGTTACTGCAACCTCCATGTTTTGTTTGTGAGCGTGCCATTAAGCGTAAAAATTGTACTCTGGTTTACCATAAACTTAAGCTTTTGTGCAAAGGCTATCTGATGATGCAATTTTTTCTTTTGCTCTTTTATTGAGATTATTTTAGATATGCATCGTATCGTTCTTAATAGCAAAGGAGATAAGAAGAAAAATTTTAAAAATTGCAGATCATGCTTGTAATTTATGTTCACTACTTTGTTTCGTTTACTTCGCATGGACATAAGCGTTTCACTTAATGCATAATTTAATGTAAACTATTGACTGAGATATCATTCTGCTAGTTTGCCGAAGACTATTAAATATTTAGCTCAAGATGAAAAGTCAATAAAGTTCGGCTGCCTTTAAGCTAATTTTAGACTACACTGCTACTTCTAATGATATTACATAAAAGTCGCGACACTTTTTATCAGTGTTAGAGAGAATTATGTGCCAAGGGCAGTAGATGTGCTTATGAGTATTTATTTTAAATAGAGACTGGAAGACGCTGGCAATAATATTTAAGAAATAAGACTTTTCTTATAGCAATCGTAGACGAGCTGTTATCAATTTTCAAATGTTACCATACCCTATACCACTTGTGGTACAAGTGCATATTAAGCTGTTGTATATGTATGCAAAACCCAGAAGGATCTGAGACAGATCTAATTTTTATTACACCGGTCTAAGCTTGTCTGTCCGTATGTCCGCCTTGTTTTATTGTATTCAAACTACGTGCAGCAATTTTCAAGACATTTTGATGAAATTTTGTACACCAATAGGTTTTGGCCGAAGGCCGAATGCTGTTGAAAATGGTTTTAATCGGTACACTTTTTCGACCACTTCCCTTAGAATGCCCTATTTTAAGAACTCATTACAGGAATAACGTTATCAAGCGAAGTGATGTCGGCTATTTATTCCTGGGCCATAGTGTTTTTATCTGTTTTTATAAGAATATAGGTTTAATGATTTTTTACGACTTTGAAAGCTGTTAACGAGGTAATGGAATGAGGAAAGGAACTACGGAATATAACTAAATGATCTCAGAATCTTTGATCGATTAAGAGCTTATATGACATTCTGTTCAATTTTATCCTCCGATGGTCGACATAACTTGAATAAGTTGATAGTACCGAATACCTTCGCTACCTAATAATGTTTTTATTAAGGTGTTCGATATTACCTTTAAGTCCACGGTGGCAAACTGAAATTCTTTCCAACCACAGCTCAATAGCTTCTTGTTGGTTACATGCATATCTAATCTACATCTGATTCTTACATGTGTCAGAGAGCGTTCAAGAATTTTTTGTAGATCGATATTATATACACACATACAATGTCGATCATATATACGTCGAAGAAGAAGACTTTTTGGCAAATTCGTGCTTAAGTTGGGAATATTTTAAGTATACAAAACCTTAATATCCTGGTATACTTGTTCATATAACGATTGAGAGAGAGAGAGAAATAGAGAGAGAGAGAGAAAGAGAGAGAGAGAGAGAGAGAGCGAGAGAGTATGGTAAACTGCAATGAATATTTTAATATAATAACATGAACATAAGTAAAATGGCAAACAAATGCAATCATTGTTACCATCATCCTTGAGTTAACTTATTTTGTTGTGTATGCTTGCATCTATGCTTGTGTTTGTCAATACATATTTAAACGTAATGTTAGCTATGAATACATGTATATATATACATATGTATATATTTATATATGCTTAATGTACATATTTACACGCAAAATGTCTATGTACGCTTTTATATCAAGTTTTTTCTCTCCTTTCTATCTTGATAAGAAAAACAAAATATCTATACACACAAAACACAAACAGTCTTTTACTTACTCTTTACTTTACATCAAACTAGAGAGAAAAACATGTAGAAAAAGAAAAATCAATAATTTTTCTCTATCCTCTATCCTATCTACCTAAGCGTGCGGTTATTTATGATGCTTTGTTAGTTGTGTGTTTAATTTTGATATTTTGATTGTTGCCGTTTCGATAATTGCATCGAGTTTGTAGACAGACCTTCACTTAGGTACAGTAAGTAAGTAAGTAAGTAAGTAAGTATTGGCGTAAGAGGTAAACAAAAATCCAAATAACATGTAATGAGAAACAAGTGCAAAACTTATCAATTGATTGGAAAGATGTTGACTTAGTTTTTGATTTAGTTTATGTGTAAAGTTGAAGTAGAGAATTTTCCCAAAAACTTGAATTGCATGCAAGTCTTGTCTGGTTTTGCGGTCTTAATGCTTCCCAATGGGTAATTGCGGTTAGTGTAGAAAGCAATAAGCAATTTGATCTCTTTTGAGGTTTCACCTTTGGTTCTACCTTCGGTTTTACCTTTGGTTTTAAGTGCTAACTACATAAGCATCAGTCAATGATGAACTTGGCTTTTTTACTCGTTACACCCGTAATTATAGAACGAAAATGTGGTTATCTTGTTCTTTCGTAGACGTAAAAGTTATAGGTTAGGGAAGAACACAGTGAGCTTTAGAAAGGTGTGACAGTCTATAGGTAAATGAAATAGAAAGCATTGTGACATTTGTTCGTTCAATCGAAAGCAAAGGCCTTTTGGATATGAGACAAAGTTCTAGAAGAGTTCTCTATATGTTTTGCAATACGGTTTCAACTATGGCGGTAACACTTCGTGCGAAAGAACTTTTTTGATTTTTGACCTTTTTAAAAGTTAGCGGCACACGAATGATTTATTTCTTCTCGCTCTAGAAATTTCGTTTTTAGAGGTGCATTACGCTTTCGTCGACCAATCGGTGATAAAGTCAATGAAGTTCTTTAAAACATTGGCAAAGATGGGCAACTTTCACCTGGAGAGATCATTACAAAAAGGATTTTGTGCCACTTGCATAAAGGTGAATATAAAAAGAAGCTCGATACTTATAGCTTAGCATAAGAGTTAAGAGACCATATTTTCATACCCGAATCGCAGCTGAAAGGACTGACAATGAGCCATGGGAGTTGAGTCACATCCGTCTATAAGGTGCGAAAAGATTTTCGATGATGTTTAAAGATGACAATCAGTTATTTCCGCGTTCCGCGTAAAAATCACCAAAGTGCTGTCGTAATGGCGAGATGGCTTTACTAGGGAAACCGCCAAAAAGTTTATTAATAAAAAACGCATTTATTTCATGTAAAAAAGTTCATTAAACATATTAGAAAAATGTGTTTGAATTTTGGTGAAAAAAAGCCACGAACTTTTTTCCTCACTTAACATGTACGAAATACTAACATCGTTCGATTGTCGTTATGTGTTGCAATGTTTTTTCTTCGTTCCAAAGAAATGAAGATAGAATATTTGTTTTGTCAAAAAAGTACAAGGAATTGTAAAAAGTGCAAAACAATATAGTTTCCATGCAAAGAGCAGAGGGCATCCTTTAAATTAAGAGGAATTTCACATGTAATTAAGATTTGTGTAATTGCTTTCAAAACAGATTTGTCCAGCCGTAATGAGCGGTGAGCAAATATTTTAAAGAGATTTTCTTCAATCGATTCAGGTCGCTTTCTATGAAGTCTTCATTTGAAGAAAAGGAATGCTATGGCAGGTTTTTAAATAAAAATCTTTGTGCAACGATTGGGTCGTGTTGCATGTTCAAATCATGTATTGAAGTTTCAAAATGCCCACATCCGTCAGCTTTGAGTGACTATATTCCATCAACTGTTGTTTTGATTTTATTAATAGTTTTTTGCCCATTATATGGAAAGTGGTCGAAAAATTTGTCGCGATTGTTTGTTCTTCGGCCAGAACATATCGGAGCGCTAAATTTCATCGAGATATCTTCAAAGTTGCGGCCTGTAGATTAAAAACAAGGAAATGAGACAGGCAGGTAGACAGCCGGACAGATGGACAGACAAGCTTAGATCGGTATAATAAAAGGTGGGTAGATCTTTAGGTGTTGCACGCATCTGTATGAATTTAGTATATCCTTGTAGTGCAAGAAGTGCAGGGTGTAACGGCAATAATAAGAATATTTTTGACTGCCTTTCTTTATCGCGCGTTGATCCATGTGTTTAACTAGGACGCATTAAAAAAAAAAAAATGGTTTGAAGTAAAACGCAAGCAACCGTCACTGTATAAACCGAATTAATAGAAATTCCTGAAAACTGATGTCTCTTCTAATGTCTCCCAGTGTTCGAGGAAAACTAATTAAAAAGTAATTAATTCAACAAATCATGCAATTTCATTAAAAGATATTCATTTTTGACTCCACAATTCTTGATACTTTTTTGTATGAATATATTTGCTTGACAGGATAAACATCTAAGTTTCACCTCAAGGCTAATATACCCTCTCTTTCTCTTACGGGTTTCTTAAAGTGTCTTAACTCAATTCCAAGTTGTCAACAACAAGACTAGTTGGGCATCGAGAGAGAAAAGAAAAAACACTGACAACTGACCTTTAACAAAAATAGCAATCCTCTGACTCGAATAGAAAGATAATTTATTGAGTTAGAAAAGCCACATCATACCTATATATGTACGTGAAAATGATAATCAATTTCTAATTTAAACGTTTAATAAACGAAATGTACATTCCAGTATATTAAGAGGGAAAAGTACACAAATTAAAGTACAATTCATTAAACGAAATTATGTACAAATTATTTATAGGTAAATGATAATAATTTAATTTAAAGACATGTGTTCAAGCTAATATTAATTAGTTAGTTAGTTAGTTATCCTCTGCTATATTCGTTTTAATTAAATTTTGTTTACTTATCCCCTCCTTGCGTGCACACGTTCACATGCAAAATCCACATAGAGATTACTTGTGCCAACAACTTGGAGTAAGGGACCACAATTAACGCTTAAGTAGATACAGATTTTTTATAAGTATACCTATAGCGCACACACACGCACAGACACACACACACACATATATATATATATATATATATATATATATATATATATATCTAGCTATATATATATATATATCTAGCTTAAGGCAAACATCATCGTTTTTGTGTTTATATAGATTTTGCACCGCAAGCGGTCGTCAGAATGTTTGCACTCACTTTTTATTATTTATGTAAATCGCTTTGTTTTTCTTCAAAAAAGAAAAAAAAAGAAAAAGACTTTTAGATTTCTATTTATTATGATTATGTTGTGGTTATGAGAGAACTAAGTCGACAAAAGAACTCATTTTGACAGAAAACATACGTGAGAAGCTTAACTAAATATATCCTTTTTTTTTCTTTTTCTTAGCTAAAGGATTTTATCTGCTTAGAGAGTGGCTTTAAACATAGGATATGCCAAAGGAAGAAAAAGCGATAAGTTTAGCATATTAAGCAGTTTAGTGTAAGGAGAAGTATTGCCAGCTTGAATACGGTTGAGAAAACAGTTCACTGTTTCTGTTCACTGTTTAGCTGAGTTTATGACTTGGATGTAGGTTTTTTCAATTAATTTATAAAATTAACAATGACTGGAATGAGTGGAAATTATAATTTCCATACATAATACCCGTACGGAGTGATATCTGAATCTCCAATCAAATATCCATTACGTTGCAATAAAATCATTTCAGGCTAATAGGTCCCAATGATGATCAGAACTTAATGGCCAAAGAAATTTTGCACATATCGATTGCGTGTGTGTGTGTGTGTGTGTGCGAATACCCTTTGTCTGGGTTGCGCCGTAATTAATGAACAGTTTTGTTGAAAGGAAGTGACAAAGCAACCGAGCTCTTCACTTTAACCATTAATCAATTAATTGTGTATGATGAAGACACACGTCATGATTCGTCCATCCGTCCTTGCCTTGCGTTTTGGAAAATATTTGTGTCTGTTTGTCAAAACGTTTCATTACACTCAGTGTTTAACGAGTATATCGCTAGAGGGGTCGACACAATTAACTGGTTAAACACGTAAACCTTAATTTGATGGCCATAACGAACATTGCAATCGTATATGGCGTTGAAAGTGAATTTCCTCCTCATAATTTTTTAGAAATGTTAAATTGAAAATTCGTCAAACCTATCGTATATCAAACGTATATCAAAATTATTTTATATGACCTGTTCTATCGGCTTGAAGGCGACCCTGTCAACAATGAAATTCATTTCCTTCCTTTGGGCATATTAGTTGGTTGATTGCGACCAATTTTGCAATAAGTGGGTTAAATGGTTGCATTTAATGTCTAACGCTGTCCAAGGTAGCTTACAAGTTATTGTTGAAAATATTTGCAAATTTTTCCTTTCCTTTTGTGTGACTTCTTTTTTACACACTACACCATTTGTTTCAGAAGGGTTTATTAAATTTGTGCGAATGTATGCAACACAAAAAAAGGACTTGATATAGATCCATATTTTATTATTTCGATCGATTTAAAGCGACTTTCCGGTGCGATCTAAGCTTGTCTGTCCGTTTGTCCACTTTACTTAGTTTTGTCCGACTTGCAGGTCGTAAGTTTTGAGATATTTTCATGAACGTGTTTTGGACGAAAGGCGAACGTTGTCGAAAATTGTTCGAACGGATCCACTTAACCATACATTTTCCATGTAACGCCTTATTTTGAAAAGTCGTATGAATAACTAACTGTTTTAAGCGAAATGGCATAGGGTATTTAACGGTGCGCCATAATCCGCTATTTCTACTGTGTTACGCCAATCACCGGAGGATGAGGGGTGTATTCATTGCATCACAACGCGTGCAACGCCCCGAACAAACCCATAAGGTGTATAGAGGTGGAAAGAAAAATATTTGTATGTGTTTTTATGTTGGTAGGGAGGTATTCTTTTCCATTTCCTTCCTATTTTATATTATATTAATCGTTTATTTACAAAGTAGAGACATTTCCGCATTTAAATATAGTCTCAGAACTATCCTAAGTATACACAAAAGCTTAAAAGAAGTTCACCTCAAAAATATCGCGTAAAAAAAGTTTAAAATAAGGCAATACTTTGTAGTTAAAAGTGATCGTATTTATAGACATCAATCCAGACAGTCTATAGTGTAATCATTATCGTTTCTAAGGACAGCTTCGATTTTTGTAGGCATGGATGAAATCAATTATCACAGGCTTCTCTTTAGTGGGATATTCTACCATACCTTTTGAACATTTTCTTACAATTCTTTTTTGTTGCTGCAGGAAACACTACACTTTAGTTCTCCCCAAACATTCTCAATAGCATTAAGGTCGGGACAGAGGCTTGGCTGTTCAGCGACCCTAGTTATCCGGTGCTCTCGGAACAACACTTTCATTAAGTTGGATGATTCGGATGCTTCAGGTCATTATCCCGCTGAAATTTTTATAGCATTGGCTTATTTGCTTTGACATGCACAGCTTCCAACAAATTTTTATATACAAATCTATCCGCAGTATTTTGTGAGACGTATCAGGCCCGTCAGACCGACATCCTGCCAAGAAAACCCCCATACCCCTGGTTTCTTAGTAAATCTAATGCGAACTTTTTTTCCTTTCGACTATTTTTGGTTCGTCGCTCCAAGGTATATTTCTCCATTTTTTTTACCTTCTTGTCTGCACCAATTTTTATGGGCTACAGCAAAATGGTTCTTCTTCTCCAAATTAACTATTCTAAGGAAGTGAACTTTCTAAGCTGTTGTTCTTGGTAGACTGGCACCTCACGATCTCCGATGAAACGTTTGCCCCATTCATTGGATATTACTTTAGACGGCTTGAAGAAATACCTAATATTGCTAAGATCATCGTGGTTTAATCGGAACTAGGAGAAGTTTTTTTAATTGCTCCGCATCTTTCAATACTTTCTATACCCACCACTGAAGTATGGAGATTTGTTTTTTTTTATACTGTATGTAACACTCAAAAGGAAAATTCAGAGACCCTATAAAGTATCTTGATCTTCTTGATCAGCGTGAAATTTTGAATTGATTAAGCCATGTTTGTCCGTCTACGCGCCTGTGTGAGTACCAGCGATATGGATATCAAATAAAACAACTTGGGGCGTGGAATTCGAGAAGCATAGTGGCGGGTGTACAGGGGTCGGCCCGTGCCGAATATAACTTTCTTACTTGTTTTGTGTTCAAAGTACTCGTGATGAAATTATATATGACCGACCCAGTGATGCAGCAACAAATTTGTATGTTTTCGCTTTATTGTGCAGCTGATGAGCCAGTAGTCTTCGTCCAAACTAATATTTAAATCATATTCATTTCATTTCTTACCTTCACAATCCGCTTGAGCATGTTTGTCTGTTCTTCTGTTTAGTGTTTGTGGTAAACATTCTTCTAGGGAAAATGATGATTTCGGTTAGGAGTTTTCGGAAGCATTTGAAAATGATCATATGGCATGCCTAGGACACCCACACATCTATGTAACAAAAACAAATGCTTTACATGTTCTTTGCTTTTCTAAAAAATAGAAAAAGTTGGCCTTTCTCGTCTAATACTATGCCGTATGGAAATTTAGTTTTCTCTTTCTTTTTGTTAGCTTTTCTTACGACAACAGTGATGGGTATAAAAGAATCGGTCGCAGAAGAATATACTTTGCTTACTTCTCATTTCTTTTCCAAAGTTAGTTTTTCTTTACATGCTTTGCGATTCTGTCAATTCAAACAATAGACAAAAAAGGGGCGTACATTGTGTGGAAAATTCTTCGATGTTGTATACGATCAGAACTAACAGATGTCAAAAGTCGCACACAGTAATTATTTTGATATGCAGTTACAATGAATTCATAAACATCCAATCAGTCAACTAATGATGAAGCGAAGAAAGCACCAGCTTTGCATAACTACTTTTACAACTATTACGGAATTTATAGCAAAGTTGATGATGAATTTTTTGAACTTTGAAAAGCAAAAAAAAATTAAATTTTTTTTTTTAGAAACATGAATATTCAACATATTATTTCTGACAAGTGCATAAAATGGAATGAAAAAAATTAAGAGCGCCTGGGATGCTTTTGATAAATTAAACCGGAAACGGATGTCATATGAGTGTTTTGTTGAGTGGTTGTTTAACACACACGCTCATATAGTTAGAGACATTCATTCTGTATTAAGTGCATTTTTGTTTTTTTTTGTTACTTACCTGCTATACCCATAAGTAGCTGAGAACAAATTTCTCTGACATTTTATAAAATTGTAAATATTTCCTGACATTTTGCGCTTCCATACACAAATACTTATATCATCATTGCACAAAATTTTATATACACGAAGCTAGCAAACAGACACGCACGCAAGCAGCAAAATGCTTACATACCGTATATGCAAGCACCGAAATACTTGCGTATAACACACACAAGCAAACATATATACATATATCTGAATGTCTCGTTAACTGCAAAAACAATAAAAGTAAGCCGACAATTATAAAAAGTGCGCTCTATATATATATATATATATATATATATGTATGAATTTTGCCCATATGTATAACTTTGTACATAAAATTTTAAAGATGTAATGTTTTGCATATTCACTCGACAGTCACTAACCCTTAATTAAAAATTTTTCTGGCGTGCGAAATATTTATATAGTTAGAGACAAAATTAATGCAATTTTTTTGTCGTGAGGGAACTTTTTTATTAGCGTAAAATTGAAATTCAAATTAGTTTTGCTTAACCCGTTCTAGTACTATTCTAAACTTAGTTCCTCAACGAACCGTTTCCTGCTCACTGTGTGCTGGGCATCATCGATAATCGTAACATGTGTAAATAGCAAAAGCGAACATGAAGCTATTGCCAATGAGTCTTCTAATATAGGTTTTCTTAAGTCAGATTAAAGGAACTTTACTCCAAACAAACTCGTCAATTCACAATACATATTCATACCATTCAATATGATTACAAGTGTTCAACAAGTACCCAAAGTAATCTTCCAAATATAAGAAGCATTTCTTCACCAAAATCGGATCTAAACGATTTCTTTTCTGTTAACATTAAAATGAATCGAAAATTTTAAAACTTGAAAATTAAAACCAAGTAAAAATATCATGCTGGATCCATCGCGCATTGCAGTAAATGCCCTACACCATTTCGGTTAATTTCGGTGGTTATTCATATGAGGGCTTGCAGGGTTAAGACTTTGTATAGCAAGTGGTCACAAAAATTGCTTCCATCTGCACCATTTGCAAAAGTATTCATCGTTGGGCCAAAACACGTCGATGTACAAAATTTCATCATAATATCTCAAAAATTGATAATTACATTTGCAGTCATTTAGCTGACATGGATATTCACTTAGCTTGTAGTTTCTTTTTGCACATGAAATTTAGCTATGTAACTAGGTAAGCCTATGGCTTTATATTTACTTAAGAAATGAATAAATGACATAAGAAAAAAAAATTGTGACTTCGAGGTGGAGTACAAGGAAACAGAAACAAGGAGGCAGAAAATGGACAGACGGACAAACAAGCTTAAATACAAAAGGTGGTTGTACCTCGAATCTTTCTGGGTGTTGTATACATGCGCATTAATTTAATATACTCTTGTAGGATGCAATCATGTTTGAAGATTGAACGAAATCTTATTTAGACCATAGATCGATTCAGAAAGTGTGTCTGAATCGAATGGTATGATGGAAGGTGCGTCTATTTCAAGTTTTTCTGGGTGATGCCTACATCAGGCCACAGTTAAAGTACCCTTGTGCCATAAGTGGTATAAGAACTGATGATCAATTTTGTTTTACACAATTTCTACCACGATTAAGAAGTTGAAGATAGTGCTGTCAATATCTAGACGAATACGCACGAAAATGCATGACTTCTTTAATTTTCTTTTTTGGATGGTTTGGTGAGTGCAACGTGGGGATGCACTAATTCATTATTCAAAGCATTTTTATATCGAAAAAGGTCATAAAGACAATGGGAACGGAATAGTAGCAGCGGTACGGAATGAAAGTGGTGAAGTGGAAGCAACAGTTGTACGTCGGGAACTTTTTCAATTATTAACATGGGCTTAGTTGAGAATATAGATATACAAGGCGAACTATGATGCGTCCTACAGAATTCAGAAGGTGTTCAAGAATTCGAAAAAGGGATATTTTAAGACAAGGTTTTAATTGTAGAAATCAATGATGCGAGTTGCATTAAACCTAACTATGGCGTGAAGGTCTCATATCACAGATGAATAACTTTTGGTCTTGTTTTATCTTCTCGTACCAATGCCTTTCCGATAAGCAATAAATTATTGGAGAGAGCATTACCTAATGGGTTAAGCGAAGATCGTTTTAACATTTAGTTTTAAATATAAATCTGCCGGTAATTTGAAATGTTAACCTTATGAACAATGCGAACATTTAATGTCATTATAAAGGAACCGAAAAGAAGAGAGCCCACGTATAGAAGAAGTTCTTACTACATGAAGCTTAATGGTTCATCTTAAAGAAATATTGATGCTTGCACTCAATTCTGTTATTTTTTCACTGGCTTCAAGAATAGCAAAAGCTCTTCGCATCTCAAAACTAGCCTCGTGTCTTGATACCTTTGGAGATCGGAAAAAATCGCCGAAATAAAAGTAGTCGGTTGTGGTTAGTCTATTTTCGAAATCATTTTTTTTTTGTTGTCGTTTATTTACACTGAGATGTTCGAGATGCCACACCAGATGGAAAAAGAGTTACTGTGCCAAGGAAAAGCACCATTGTAAGATGGGAGTATACTCACTTTTTTTTTTTATATACATAGTATGTAACACCCAAAAGGAAGCTTCGGAGACCCTATAAAGTGTTTATATTCTCGATCACCGTGAAATTCTGAGTTAATTTAGCCATGTCTATTCGTCTGTATGTCCATGCGTCTGTGTGGTGTGTGTTGTTGGCACTCTGCTGGTCGCAAAAATGAAGATATTGATTTCAAATTTAGTAGAAACATTGGAAGTTTCTGCACGCATGTTGGAATTAAAAAATGGGTCAAATTCGTCAGAGCAGAAGCGCGCAGTGGAACTAAAACTGAACGCACCTTATATTTTTAACAAAAATTTTTGGATTTTTGCTCGTTACTCGGAAATTATTCAACTTAGAAGGCTGAAATATTCCACATTTTCTTTACGAAAAACTCTACTCTTTAAGACCAAAAATGGAACCAGTCTGCCATACCCACACAAAGTTACGGGTAATTAAATTTTATTATTTTCACTTTTTTGAGTTCTTACGCTTATTTATCATAAAGCAAACAACACAGAATGTTTAAAACTATTTTGTACACTTCTCAAATTCGGATGTATTACCCGTCTAAAAATGGGTTGATTTTGAAATGAATATGGTCGATACTCCGATTAATTTTTTCTTAATAATACCAGCGATATGGGTATCAAATAAAAGAACTTTGGGAGTAGAATGTGAAAAGCACAGCGGTGGGCATGCGAGATTCGCCACCCGCCGAATATAACAAGCAGAACATTTCCAAGCATTCGCCTGGCATCAAACCATCGCAACACACTAATGGATCGTTACGAAATATCTTTCTCCTATTTGTAATTGCAATTGTGGAAAATCTCATGACTCTACATATATACTTTGTGAACGCCGAAAGCGCCGTCGATTTTTTCCATTTTTTTTACAAAAATACAAGATAGAATATCTTTATCTGCCGTAGTTAGCGAGTAATGAGTAAAAAAACAATTATTTATTTCTTTTTGGCAACCGGAGGTGTTCTCACTTTATGTTCTACTGTGGGCGTGTTCTTCGACCGATTTGGTCCATTTTTAATAGTAACCTGCTTGCAAAGACTTCCAAATATTTCTGCCAAATTTATAGACAATAGTTTCGTTATTGCAGCCAAACAGACAGACGGATATGGTTAATTCATTACGGAATTTGATGCTGATCGAAAATATATATACGTTATGCAATGTCTGAAGCGTCCTTCTGGGTGTTGCAAATGTTTTAACAAAGTGAGTATCCTTCGAAAATGGGTCTAGGAAATGTCATTAAATCGTAAATTGCCCGCATATTAAAATTCTATTTGCTTGTATTAAAATTATTTTTTCAGCGAATATTAATTGAAATTAAAAATTAAAGAAATAAGAAAAATTGTTTTAAAATACACCTGATTATTAAAGAGTGTGTCAGTGACAGCCAAGGTCACAATGAATGCAAGTGGCTTTTCATTCAGAGGTAAGAGTTTGTTAAGAAATAATTAATTTTACCTTCTTGCTCTAACGTCGTCAGGGTTTTTTGAATTTCCTGATGAACATAATTTAATTATAGTTTCCAATCGCTCTATGACTCCTTCCATACCGATTTGATTCGATTTGAGTTTTTCTTAAAGAAACCAGCGAACACTCAGTCGTAATGCAATGACTATGAAATGAAGTACGAAAACGTAATGTCGTTATGCATATCAGTAGAAAGTTTGACTTATTGGAAATAAGAGAAAGCCTTAAGCTTTACCAATGTAAACTATAAAAAGAAAATGCGACTTGTGTATTAACATAAATGTACGTAACCGCAAATACTCACGACGTTTATGAATATGAAATGTAAAAGAAAGAGAACTGCTTGTTAACCAGTTGACCTTCAATATTACAAGGGCGAGTAAACAAACACAGCGGGTATACGTATATATATATGTGTGTGTGTAGTCCATGCATAAAGTGAGTACGGGATGAAAACCATACGGATATACTTGTATACGTACAACTATCCATACATATTTATATATAAAGACACTTGACATATTTTCACGACTTAGTGAAGAAGAAAAAAAATCATTACACAACATATTTAATATTAAAACGTAAAAAGGGGAAAATGCAGCTGACATTTTCAGTAATAAACAGTCGGATAAACTTACTGATAAATGTATATACATACATACATACATACATACATACATATATACATATATGCATAGATATTTATGCAAAAGTTATTATTTATGACTTTCATGGCTGCAAGTATGCAAATGAAGCCTTTAACGAAGTCCCAATTCTAGGAAATATTTATAATAAAAGGAAAATCTTACCTGACTGAAAGGCCAACGATAGAAACGAAAAGCTTTACTAAATTTGCTTTAACTGTTGCGCATATATATACATATGTATATATAAATATATATAAAAAAATATTATATAAGTTCAAGTGGAGAATTTAATTGCATTTAAAGAGAATGCAATTACTTTGAAAAGAAAAAAAAAATCACTTCAACTCTCACTTTAGTAGTGTTTTATTTATATAATTAAATCATCCATTAAGTAGGGTATAAATAAATTTTGTAGACAAAAAAAAAAAAGAAAAAAAGAAAAAAAACCTAACATTTATTGCTCAATAAACGGGATAGCCAATGGCTTTGTAACCTTCAGTGATAGTTATAAACATTTTCAAAATTATATCAATTACTTATGCAGTCATTGGTGCTCGATTAAATTTTGCAAAAATTAAAGTTCCGCTAAATGACACTACACTCTACACTCTGCACTCTACAGAGTGTATTAGCAGTCAGTCAAGTCAATGACTTCACTTAACAGTAAACAAAGAAGCTTTAATCACCTTGTCCGAGCTTCAATGTCGTCTTTACTTTGAATTTCCAGTAAACTTTCTTCTCACAGACGCTAATGTCGCTTAATCACGCGTTTTTCGCTGCCATTAGGTAATCAAGAAATGGTGGGTTCGGG
This sequence comes from Glossina morsitans morsitans, assembly GCA_001077435.1. NCBI lineage: Eukaryota > Metazoa > Arthropoda > Insecta > Diptera > Glossinidae > Glossina > Glossina morsitans. The sequence continues at coordinate 5,229 of CCAG010015978.1, read as the reverse complement.
TTTTGATTCATATGCGTGTGTGTGTGTGTGAACTTTCTCGTCCTTAACCTTGATACATTCTGCTAATCGTTAAGAGTAAGAATAACATTGACCTTATTTGCTATCGTAGATGTTGAACCTTTGCTCATGTTGAGTCCGTGTTGTTTTCACTTTTCAAAAAGCTATTGTGGTCTCTCTCTCTGTCCATACAGAATTTTCCATATTCAAGTTTGATGATCGCCGGTATTCAAATGCCTTTTTTGTTTTAGAAAACAAGCCCACATTTCATTAACTTCAATCATATGGAAGCGCATGTCTGTCTGTCTCTGCTAACTTAATAAGAAGGTGGTGTTAACTTTGTTTATTAATAATTGTGTTACTACTCTGTCGAAGAAGTAAGAACTTTTCCTTTTTATTATTCTGTTTCGGTCTCTTTCTCTAAATGAATAGCTTTGCGCAAACGTTACGTAACACTGAAATAATATTCCTTCCTGGCGGCACAGTACGACGACCACGATAATTGAAGAAAATTGTTTGCATTACCTTGATTTTTGAGCGACTTTGGCGTGATTGTTTTAGTCTTGCCTTACCTTTTGCACGATATTCGTTTGATTGATAGGTCGTTTGCGGGGTCGTATGCGTAGATCCAAATGTCAGCTCATTTCATTTCGTAAACAAATTTAATGCAATTTCTTTGCTCAACGAAAGCACACAAATTGTAAAAATCGAAAAAAAAAAAAATACTTTTTATCTCGTACTAAAGTGCAAGTGCACTTGAAACACTGATGACGTTTATGACGTGTGTGCTATCAATTTAGAAAAAACAGTATTTTTGATATTCGATATATTCGATATATTCGCGCATTCTAATCACACATACACACAATAAATGGTCATAGCTTTTGGGCAAAGCGTTATTTAATTTATAGATTTTGTTATTATTCACGTTTTACGTTTACATCTATTTTTCATTTTGCAGATGGCTGGTGCTGGTGATCCCAAATGGCAAAAAGATGCTGCCGATCAAAATTTTGATTACATGTTCAAATTGCTTATAATCGGCAATTCGAGTGTTGGCAAAACGAGTTTTCTATTTCGTTATGCTGATGATAGTTTTACCTCAGCGTTTGTCTCAACGGTCGGTATCGATTTTAAAGTGAAAACAGTTTTTCGTCATGACAAACGTGTTAAACTGCAAATATGGGTAAGTGAAGTGAAGCAAAATCTCTGTACTAACTTTTCAGCGAGTGAGCGAGCGGATTCCAAAATTAAAATAAGATTCGTATGACCATGTTTTTGGGATGACAGTGATTGGTCATGGTAGTGCTTTCTTCTCGTAGCGTTTTTGAATCTGCTTCCAGAGCAATAATGATAAGAAAACTTTCTAATAATAATTTTGTGACGAAACAGAGTTATGCGGGTGGGATACAGTCGTTATACTTGCGCATACAAATACAGTAATAATAATATATACAATTTAAATAATAATATGTATCATGATTGTACAGTGAGCAAAAAGAAACTTTTACTCACACCTCACAGTTTATTGTAAATTTACGATTTTTTTTGAAATCTGCAAAAGTTTAAAGCTTTTGAAGTTTTGAAAAGCGTACAAAAAGTCACAAAATTAATATGACATTCTCCTTGTGACTTGCAATGTCCCTGTGATCCTGCCCACAATATGGCTCTAAATAGGAAACTTTTAATTACAATCTCAGGGCCAATCTCGTGAAGCTAATATGTAAGATCTGGGGAAGTACTTTTAGGCGCATCACATAGTCGATCTTAAGTAATAATTTGCGAGAACTTGTATCCACCGTTCATTGTACATATTTGTGAACGAGGCTAAGTGCTACGAGTTAGTCTGCAGTTGTTGGCTACCTTTTCAAAATTTCCTTCATCATCTCAGTGTTTCGCATAATATAGAGAATGTATCGATGTATAAATCGACCGATGGGCATGCAAATGAATAGAGAGGCAGATAAGAATAAATCGTCGCAAAATCCTGTAAGCTTTTGACATTTACTTGCAAGTGTTACAAGCAGAAGAACAAATCTAATATACGCCCATTTTCGTGGGTGCATACAATGATTGATTGGAAGACTGCAGAGGAAACACTTTTAATTTGAGCACTGATTAAAAATTGATGAACAGATATTACTAAGGTAAGAGTCGAAAATCAGGAAATCACACAATTCACAATACACAGCTACAGTGTAGATTTCTTCCATAGAGAGGAAATTAATGAAAAGGCAATATTTAAAGCATATTATTAGGATAATAGAATTCTTTTTCGTTTCTCTTGTTTTATTAATAATTAAATTAAATTATTATCCGTCTGAGTGGCCGAGTACGCAATAGTCTCGACTAACAATTGAATGGTCATGGGCTTAAATCTCAAGTGCGGTAGAGTTTTTAATAATAATAATAATAATAATAATAATAATAATAATAATATTAATAAAAAATAAAGCCGAAAGTCTTAGATGCTAGTGCTTTAAGACTTTTGTCTTAGAATTTATTCTCTGACTAAATTTACATAATAATAATAATAATAATAATAATAATAATAATAATAATAATAAGTTAAATTATTATTATTTCACTCCCTAAAATATGCAAAGATAATGCGAAAAGTAATTATAAGCGGAGATGGCTTCGAGAGATTTTTCCAAAAATAGTCGGCCGCATTTTATCAGTACATTGAGTGCTGAAATAACTTGACTAGTACAAAAACAACATTGAAGCTGCGAAGGCCTCTCAACAGAAGGGTTTTCCACGGCAAGTTTGTAAAAGCAACTGGAAAATAATAAAATCTTTGACAAGTAAATTAAATTTGGATAAAAAACTCAACTCTTATTTTTGGTGTATTATTAATGAAGCGTAGTAGGTAGGACAAGCGTCGTCATTCTCACCCTCATTCTCGTCATTATCATCAATAATATGGAATTTTGTTGGGATTTCAGTTTTTTTTGTTCTACACTCTTGCTTGCTGGCTAAATGTTTTTCTTTGCGCTTTCTTCAGCTCTCCTGTTGAATGATAAATCTACGTTGACTCTAATCGATTTCGTCGTTATTGTTGTTAGGTTAGAGTTAAACCTTAGCCGCACTTACGGAGCTAACTAATGATTTGCGAAAGTACATCTATGCGACTATGCGACTTAACATTGGTTCAAATAAAACTTCGGGGCAGTTTTCCCTATAAAAGTTATACTGAGTTTGTTTGACATACAACCTCGTGGCAGTTTTTCATATAAAAATTATACTGAGTTTGGTTCAAAGATAACTTTGGGGCAGTTTTCCATATAAAAATTATGAATAACAAGCAAAAAACGCGGGAAGAAAAGCTGCTCACATTGTTTGTTGTAGGCGTGCCCTTTGAAAAGCTTAGGTCGCTTGCAAATTCTTTTGCAAATTCGTAGTCAATATCTTCATTTTAGTGAACGGGAGAATGTTTATTACAGATACTGCATAGTTGGGCAGATGGAGAGCTGGACAGTTGAACAGCGAATCGAACTCACCCTACTATAGCGTTCTTATTTGTTTTATATTTATAATGATATCGTATCAACAAGTCTTTCTATGCAGATAATTTCTTGTGGTATTTCCACGTTGGTGAAAGGGGGAGGGGCTGAATGAATATGAGCATCCGTAACTATATGTCACGTAAACACATATTCATTTTGCGAGAAATTATAGTTTATAGATTTAAACAGCCTTGTGTGAGTCTATTTGATCCAATAACTTGTAATTATGCCTGCATTATGTGTAATATTTACCGCATGTGTTACAATTATTGTGTTCAAGCTGAGGGCAGAGAAAAAAGCCATAAATTGCTGTTTATTCACTTGACAATAAAAACTCTGGTTTAAATATTAAATATTTAATGTTTGTTAAACGCAATAAATTAATTAGTAAAAGAAACAGAACAGAAATTTTAAATGAAGAGAAAATATAAAACTTTAATAAACGCATTCTTTATCCCCTTTAAGCGAATAGGAAGCATTTTGCGTTTTGTAAAAGGAGATAGAAGAAAATGCGAGGAAATCTTTTAAACCATTTAAGTAAAGTAATTGAGTGGAAAGTAATTTTTTGATAGCAGGAAAAAATGTGCAAAAAATCCTTGAAACTGCAAAAGTTATCTGAAATGAACTATAAAATGTTGAAAATTAAGGATTAAGAAAACACAGTTTACTGAACAATTTCGAAAATCTTTGCTTAAATTTAAAGTTACTTATGAATAAAATCGATTTGAAAGCCTGTTTATGATTGTCACTGCAAGGTGAAGAAATATCAATTTTGTCACTCTATTTGTAATGGTTTGTGCTCCTTCATTAAAACGTGGTCTAAGGAGTTCGACGGCTTTTATATCGCGAAAAGGTTATACATGTCCATGGTTAGACCAGTCCTAGAATATTTAGTTGTAATTTGGGTAGCAAACTATGGACACTATGGACATCTAAGGGAGACCGTCCAACGGTCTATACATTTTGGCGATCATTATACCGCGAAAAGCTTATATACGTTCTTGGTTAGACCAATTCTAGACTATTCAGTTGCAGTGTTGGCATCAAGCTATGGCTACTATGTAAATCTTCCTCAAAGCGTCTAACGATCTAAGCAGTTGCAGTGTTGGCATCAAGCTATGGATACTATGTAGATCTTCCTCAAAGCGTCTAACGATCTAATCATTTCAGCAAATCTTTTATCGCGAAAAGCTTATCTACGTCCTTAGTTAGATAAACTCTAGAATATTCAGTTGCATTGTCGGTACCAAGCTATGGATTCTACATAGATCTTACTAAGACCGTTTAAGGGTCTAAGGATTTCGTCAATAGTTGTATCGCGAAAAGATTATATACGTCCATGGTTAAATGAGTCCCAGAATATTCAGTCGTAGTGTGGGCAGCAAACTATGGATACTATACACATCTTACTAAGACAGTCTAACGATCTAAGGAGTTCGACGGCCCTTATATTGCGAAAAGCTTACATACCTGTACGGTTATACCTATTCTAGAATATTCAGTTGTGGTGTATGCACGAAGCTGTGGACACTATGTGGATTTTACTGAGTCCGTCCAACGGTCTAAGGAATTCGACGATCATTATATCATTCTATGTGCATCTTAATGAGACCATTTAATGCCATTTTCCAAAGATTGCGTTGCGCAGCTTGTTTTGGGATCCGTTGACGGCGCCACCAGGAGCAGGAAAATGATGGGCATGATATTTACGGCTAAATTAATA
>CCAG010015976.1:0-67405 GCA_001077435.1 Glossina morsitans morsitans | reverse complement strand
TATATAAATCTAATATCAAAAAAAAAAAAAGAAAAGAAAAAAAACGTATACAAAAGTATTTTACAATTTTTTTCTTTTTTATTTTATTCAAATTTTTTTACAGTGTACTCTCTTATACGTTTATGTATCTTAGATTTACCTTTTTTAAATCATTTTTTTCTACAAAAGCTTTTTCTGTAAAACACAAAACGTATAAAATTTATACTAAATAATAAATATATAAAAATAATAACAATAATAATAATAATAATAATAATATAAAAATTAAAATTTAATATGTAAAATCTGCCAACTCTTTTTGTATAAATAGTATAAAAAATCTAAACATAACTTTTCTCTAATTCATCTCCTTTTCAACATATTTCCTTCCTCCTTCCTTTGCCTCGAAATCATGAAATTTATATAAAATTTTTTTTGAAAACCGCACTTTTCTATAATAACCTCAGCACTAAGCTTACATTATACCTCTGAGTTTCAAGGAAAACCATTTCGATAAGCGTTGACGAAGGTGATGTATGTGATCCCATGGATAAATTCTCAATTTTACGTAGATTTTGTAACATTAATACTTCCTTTGTACGATAAATGGGCCATTGTCTCATGACCACATTCTAAGCAACATTACAGAGATTTCACAAGTCACATCCTATGTTTTGGTCCGTTGGCTCCTTGACTTAATAAACTTGTGTTACAATATCGTTCGAGTTTTCTAAAATTGTGTCATCGGTGTCATTATAGCTATACCTTCGATATGTCAAATTGGATGCAAACCTAATAAAGTGTAATAACAAAAAAGCATATTGTGTTGCTCCACTCACAACGCCAAAACATCGCCTTTAGTCTTTAAGCACTTGAGAGTACGTATATAAATGTATGTGTATGTACGTAAACATATGTGTATATGTATGTATATACAGAAACATATCTGTGTATACAAATTTACATATCTATATATATATATTCTGTTATATATATTATATATATGTATATATATGTATATAAGTGTACGCATGAATATATATGTGTTTATATATATATTTACTACGGTATATGTGAGAAGCTCTGCGAATAATTCTTTAACAGTTATATTATTTTCTTATGAGGACTCCTCTTTTAGAAAGACAAATTAGCGTTACGAAGAGCATGTGTTGAACACATATTAACCCTTTCGCGACAGCGCTAACTTATCACCCTTATCACCCGCTGTTGTGAACAGCCGTTAAAAGGATTATGAGAAACTTCTATTTCCAGGCAGATTTTATAAATGTAGATAATATATCCACAGGTGGCTAACGGAAGCAGCATGGATGTGAAGGTATAAAGTGATTTCTTGGAAACATCGTTGATACCTTATGTGAAGTATACAACTTGTCGTTTAAAATCTTGTTTCCCCCACGTAGAACCAAAAGATAATATTTGATGTGTTGATCATTTTTCGTCGTTTTATTACTTTCTAGGGGAAAACTTTCTAGAACCGACAAATTTAAAATTTTCTTTTCTTAATTGCATTATAATCAATCCATAAAGGCATAAAGCTTACCGATTGATTTTATGCCCAGTAAGTCGCGGCCATTTCATATGTGTTTCTCTTCTCTCAATTCTCTTTGACTCTTTTGCGTGCGGCATTTACGCTTTCATACCTTACATGAACGATTGATATTTGTTTATATTGTAAAGAAAATAAAACTTTGGTGCACTATTTTGTTTGCGAGGATTGCTACCTAGTGTTCTTGTATAGAGCAACGTGACGTGTAATGTGACGTGTATCTCTAACTGCTCGGCTTCAATGCGCCAAGTCTCTCCGTCTCTATGAATGCCAATATAACTCGGCAAGAGACGGTCCCTATGTTTCTAGTTAGAAGGCGGTTTGAACGCCTAGCGAATTAAACGCTTATTTTGAGTTGCATAAAACAACTGGTTTTCTTTATTATTTTCACCTGTTTTTATACAAATTCTTACCATTAAAATTAATGCTAGCCTAAACATAATTATTTTAATTGGGGCGCCTGGCATCGTATTGCATTTCGTAATGCAATACTTAGCCAGTTGAAGTGCGACAAAATTATTGTTTTATTTTTTCCCACAGAATTATGCAGATTCAGCATAATTCTGTCTGCACTTCAAAGTGGATGCATATGTCGATGTGCGATCACACTACAATATACGTACGGCCAAAATGGTAGCAGGAGAGATTTCATGAAAAAGCCTGCCTTTAAAAATTCTATTCTGCTCTCTGATTCAAAGTTTAGATAAAGTAATCCGTTTTTTGGCACTTTTCATAATACTTATCAATCAAGACATAGGGACAGACAAGTAGATATTTAAGTCAACAGTCGAAAGAGTCATGAATGCATATATAAATCGTATAAATGGATTTGAAAAATTTGATGAAAAACGGATAACGCCCATCTTTTGAAATATTGTTTCTCTTATAACTTCAGGGCAAAGTTTTGTAAAGCAAATTTAATAGGCGAAGGGCGTCATATCGTAAACATTTCTAAATAAATATGATATAAATTTGATATAATCATTTCCTTTCCTTGAAAGTATCCTACGGTGTCGAAAACTCAGTCGCATAATCTATTCTTAGATCTTAATTACTGAAATGAAAACATTTTTCATTACATTTTTCGTATTTTTTTTGATAATTTCTTAAAGTTTTTTTTCTTTTTAAATATTTCTAATTAACAAAAAAAAAAAAATAAATAAAAATTTATTATAACCACAACATTTATTATTGTATTTTAAAATAAAGATTGAATGTTTTTTGAGTCGAAATGATTTAAATGAATATAAAAAATTTAATAGAAAAGAAAAGAAAAAAAAAAAGATAAGAAAAGAAAAGAAAATAAACAAACAATAATGAAAATTTGAATTGTACTCCATGTATTTGTTCCCACACTTTGCATATACCTTTAGCATAAATATACATAAAAAACATATATTTATAAATTTATTTAAAAACCAAAAAAAAAAAAAAAAAACCAAAACAAAAACAAAAAGGAAAGGAAAATCATTGATAATAATTAACATATACAAAACGACATAAGTAACAAGAGAACAAAAATAAATCAATTAAATGTTTAGTGAAGAAAACAAATAAAAAAAAAAAAAAAAAACGAAAAAAGATATGTGGTAAAGTAGAAAATATGGATTAAAAAACAGACATAAAACAAAAAGTTGACATTTGAATGTATTGCATTGGAATGAATATAATAAAAAATTATATACATACATACATAAAAATTAATAAATGAATAAATGAATTGTATTGATGATATACATATATAAAATATAATAAAATCTAAAATGGGTTTCAATTGATAATCGGGAAGAAATCTCTTCGGTATTTTATGCAGTCGCAACAAACAGCTCAGTTAAGTTAAACGGCTTAATCGAAGCCGTTCTTTCTTCTTCATGGGTAGATGAAGCAGGTTCTCTAAAACACGGCTTAACGGGTTAGATTCTTGATAAATCTCAATCAAATGCTAGGAGTTTCTTCGCTTAGTTCAATAGTTTTTTATTAATCTACGCCGACCCGTTCAAATTTTTTGTCAAACCAATTTTGTTCCTTAAAAGTTGCGGAATCGTTTTCGAAATTTTAAAAAATTCTCTAGCTTGGTTATGCTCTACATCCCTCGTGGTAAAACTACACCCCTGTGGGCGACATCCAGAAGAACCCATCTTTTATTATACCAATCGATTTAGAAAGTGATTCTGATTGTCTGGTCGTCTGTCCCCCTGTCCGAGTTGTATTCCTGGGTTCAACTTACACGTCGTAATTTTTGAGATATTTTCATGAAATTTGTTGTACTGATGTTTTTTGGCTCAAGGACGAACTATATTGAAATGAATATGATTCAGATCAGACCACTTTTTCGATCACTTCTCATATAACCCCTTATATTGAAAAGTCGTTATACGAAGAAGTGTGGTGGTGTAAGATGCATAATGGTGAGCCCTGTTCCATTATAACGATTTTAGTTTTTTTTTGTATTGAAAAAGAGCAGAGCAATTTAAGCTTTTTCTGTTGTTTCGTTCAGTTTGTTCTGTTGTTTTCGTTAATTCCTTTATCTTTTGGATTTGCTCTTACATGTTACAAGATGGACAGACGGACAGACAAGCTTAGATCGATTCAGACAGTGGTTCTGAGATCCTTCTGAGCGTTCCATACATTCGAGCAAAATTAATATACCCTTGTAATGTAGAGTAAAAATATTATTTTACCAAAACGCATCATTGAAATTGTAGAATGTATAAAGACAAAGTGTTCCGGTTGCGAATATTTCCAAGCACAAAGAGGCTGTAATCTATAACATATTTATTAGGTAATAATTTTCTACGTTTTCTGTTATATATATAAATATAGTAATTTTTCGTACTGTAATCAGATTTTAATGCAAATAATTACCTTCAAAGTATAAACACGTTCACCTTGCTCATTCAAAGTGTACATTAAATACATTTTAATGTAAATTTATTTAAATTAACTTGTAAAACTCTTTAAAACAAACACGTGCAAATTAATTAATAAAATTTTATATAACAATTCGAATACTTTTAAAATACTCGTGGTCTTCCACTAATTGCAAATACGTATATCAGCTGGCTATGTAGCAGATGATTTAAAGCCATTCAACTAAACTAAAACAGGTGATAGCACACAGAGGGCGCTTTTGCCGCTTTCTGTTAAATAACATTACGAACGTGCTGCTTTCTGTTGAATAACATTACGAACGTGCCGCTTTCTGTTAAATAATATTACGAATGTGCTGCTTTCTGTTAAATAAGATTACGAACGTGCTGCTTTGTGTTCAATAACATCGATCAAAAACAAATGATGCTGCCAATTGTCCAGGTTTAGGGATTTTGGACACAAACCTAGTAAACCCACGCTTGTATCAAATAATTCATTCTACTGCTGGCAACATTTTAAAATGACTCATAATTGCAATATTGCCAGACCTAAAAATATGCGAAAATCATAACACTATTTCTCGGTCTCGCTGGAATAAGAAAAGTAATGCGCAAATGATAGATGGCGGTGTTTGTTTACACTCAGCACTCGGATGAATTCTTATACTGTACAGCGTACAAAGTACTTTAAAATAAGATTAATAAAAGAGACAAATACAATAAAAAAAAAATTAATAAAAATTGTACAAAGCTTTGAATACTTTAGTATGAATGGAAGAAATTAATTTATCATTTGCAATCCATAGGTATGCGTAGCAAAGAGCATAAACACTATTGTCTGCTTGACATATTCTTAATCAGCGCAAATAATAGTTTGGTTTTAGTTTTATCCGTCTATCCAGCTATAATCAGTCAACATAGGACTTAAAAAACTTGTTTGAATTGGCTTTTCCTTCATTGGTCCTCGTTATAAAGTATCAAAAATTCCCCTTATAGTAGAACCATGCACGTGTAAATTTACAGTTATAATTTTATAAGTCAAATCAATTTATTGTATTAATCACTACTTTGTATCAGGTGTCATAACGAAATAGTAAAGAACTTGCTACCACTTTTTTTCAGAAAGTTGATACAGGAGTGTTTCAAAATGTGATGCCACTCCAACGAAATTCTCACGTTTATTTAGTGTGCAAAAACATTATATTTCACAATTTTTCAAAGTGAAACTTTATATGACGATGATCATCCAAATGGTGGAATTCAGTCCTTCGGCATTCCTTTGACAACTGAGATCTTTAAGTGAAACAAGCAATGAATCAACCAAAATGTAATAAACAGATGAAAAAGTGAATAAACGAAGAGAGAGGTAAACGGGCAAAAGGATAAACAAACAAAGAGTTGGGCGAGGAGAGAGGCACACGAATAAACGGACACACATATGGAGGTTGAACAAATGAATGAGGAGATAAAGATAGAGAGAGGGATAAACAAACAGGTGGACAGATGAATAGAGAGGCATACGAATAGATGGACAGATGGATAAATCGTGGTGGATTACGCGAGTAAATCGATAGACCGGGAGAAAGATAAACGGAGGGACAGATGGACAGATACACTTACGTGGATTCAGAAAATGATTTAGAATCGATTGGATATAACAAACTATGAGTGCATCTCAAGTAATTCTAGGTCTTGCTCACATCCGCGCGAATTTATAAATTATAACTTATATTCTTACCTTACCCCGAATGTGGCTATGGGCTTTATGGCCTATCACACTTTATATATTTTATGCTTGCATAGTATGCTCAGTTTGCGGCGATGACACGTATTTCTTTTCATCAAAAGTTTTTATATTTTTGATTAAAAAAGAATCTGAATCGCTATACAACTATCTCTCTGTTTCTATATCTGCCTGTTAAATGAGTTTACAAATGTAAACATATGTAATTATACAGATCCATTCTTGCAGTCGGTTCAAAATTGGATACGAATTGTCTAGGAAAACCTTTCGTTACTAACTAACAGAAAGGTGACGCAAAGAAAATAGATCTTTCAAGTTCGGTATATTTTTATAAATAGCTTGCCTCGCGTCATATCAATACGATATGTTTTGATTTCAAAAACTAGGAGCAAAACACGTAAAAATGCATGGTCCAATATTCCGTATACCATCCTAAACTTGTTCGTATAAGGACGTTCCACAATAAGGTGCTCCAGGTGGGAAGTGGTCGAAACGTGGTCCGACCCCCACCGTTTTCAAGAGCGCGTCAGGAGCCCTTAGGCTAAAGCCAATGTATTCAATTTCTTCAAAATAGGTTAAACGCAAGAACGGAAGACGAACAGACGGACAGACAAGCTTAGATCGATTCAGAATATGATTCTGAATGTATAGGTGTAATAAAAGGTGAGTTCATCTTAAGTCCGCACAAATTTAAAATAACCTGGGACTACAAAGGGTTTTTGGTATTAGAAGGAACTTGAAAGTTAGAAATGTAAAACTTGTATAGCGTGAATACTCACGGACGAACGGACGGACGGACGTGTGGATATGTATGATAAGGCGATTTGAAATCTCCTTGTAATCCCGTATTTTTACATTTGATACTGATTTTAAAACCTATATCCGGATGCTATAACACAACTGAAAAATTGTTTGACCTACTGTTTCTCTGTTAAAAAGATAATCTGTTCAAGCTTCTCTGTTAAAAAGATAATCTGTTCAAGTTTCTCCAAGTTTCTTTCATTTTCCTAGTGAATGTGGGGCATGGCTCTCGTCATCTTCTAGTCAAGGTGAAACTTACTATACCGGAATAAGGCACCGAACAGACTTCGCAACTGTATTGGGGCTTCCTGTGGCATTACATTGGTGACTTTGAAGCATAAGAAGAAGCTTAATCTTCCAAGACTTAAAGGTCGTTTCTGATGGGGATTTAAAGTGAAAGAGCAGCTCACTTATCATCGGAACTAAAACACCCTTCTTTTAATTCATGTGAAAGCTCAACAGGCAGCGGGGAAAACAGTGTTGCCCTTATTACTTTTGCATGAATGGCCCGGTTCAGTACGAGAATTCTACGTGGGCTTTGTACAATGGGTGGGTACAATGTATCATCACTCCTGACCAACATATATTCATTCTTAGTTTCAGTTATTCCTGTGAATAAATTCGAATGTATTTTTATTACACTATAACTAAGCAGGCGGGATAAGCTGTTTCTCTTGTATCCGTCCTGTTTATTTTTAAAATAAATAAAAAAAAAAAAAAAATTTATTTTAATTAATTTTCCTATGAAAGCTTACATCAAAGCAAGTTTTTGTTTTTTTTTTTATTTGATTTCATAAGACATGCTTTTAATGGCGAAAATAAAACCACACTGTTTAGTTCCACATTTGTTTATCTTCCATTTATATTTTATTTATTTATATGTTTTTTATATATTTTTTTTTTTTGTTTTTGTAAATATCTTTAATATTTTAAAAGTTTTTATTTTATATTTTTGTTTCACATAAACATATATACACTGGGATGAGTTTGGGGGGAAATTTCATTTCATTATTATTTCATAATAAATGTTCAATTTACAAACACATAAATAAGAGATATACTCTCTCGCGTTCTCTATTAAATATACATAACTACATTTACACATACGTAAATAAATAAACTTTTGTATCCTTTTTTTTTCATTTTTTTTTTTTTTAATTCATTTATTTATTTATTTTTGTTGTTGTTTTTTTTTTTTTTTTCATTTATTTCTATTTCATTAAATTATGTTTAGATGAATGGGAACAATTTATCAATTATTAGAAAAAAAGAAGCGTAAAAATCGATTTATTGTTCATTATATAGAACATGTTACGCAAAGGATTAGTAAAAGGAAATGACATTAATTCGATGAATTAAAACTTTGTTTCGTACGATTTATTGAGATCTAAACTGTAGTGTTTTATAGAGAATTTGTGATGACAAGCAGCAATTAATTCATGGAATTATTTTAAGGGGAAATTTGTTAAACTGTGCTCAAGACCTTAGCTGGGAAACGATTATCTATTAAATCCATTTCGTAACGAGAAACGAAAATTGGAAGGAGAAAATATCAAAGAAAAATAACTTTTGAACGCATAACAAGGGTTTACTTGTACGAGTAGCCGTGTGACCAAGTAATGGCGACCAAGTATTTTATATGGTGCTAATAATTTCACTCACAAGTAATTGCTTTAGGCATTGCTGGCATTGCTGGGAAAATAAAATGCGATTTGGTTATGCGAAAACAGGGATGCAAGGTTCTGCCGGCCTTCTCTAGAAATGGTTTTGTCTTGCCTGGGGGTGTTTGTGTTGCAACCAATTGGATTATATGGGGGTTGATGACTTTACTTGGGAATACTGATCCAATCGAAGATTTTGCGGTAAAATTAGGTATAAGTTGGTTATATGTTAGGTGTGCAAATAAGTTTCCGCTGACGTACCGTAGAAACGATATTACTTTGTCTGTGGAAATTAGTGTAGGGATGCATGAAGTGTACAAATAAGATTCTGCTGGCCTCCTTTAGCGTGCAAATGGCGTTACTTTGCCTATGGCCACTTTTCGAACGGTACATTTTCCATTTAAAGGTATTACCACTAACGTTTATGTGATAGTAAAAGTGATCCCGTCGAAGTATAATCTTTCAACATTTTAAGCAAATTGATTTCTGGACTAAAAGAACAGTCAAGTGCAAGAAGCCTTACTGATCATGATGAATGAGAAAAACTCAAAAACAACTCCTTATCGAAAGCGTGAGAAACTCGGGGCGCTGGACAAAGGAACATCGATGGTAAAATCGAATATTTCTTGCAATCCCCTACAGAGGAATTATTTGCACTATCGCTGCTAACGCTGATAACGCTACTAACAACAACTGTCATTAAATGATGAAGGGGCTGCAATATGTCAAACGATTTTATAGGTCAGCCACAGTGGGAAGCAGTTTTCCTCTTTCTTTTTTATGATCAGTTACTAAGGGTTTGCTTGGTGGTGGTCATCAAGAGAGACGCGAAGAGTGGGTGACCGCACAATTCTCCATCGACAAGTATTGTACCTTTACCGATCGAACATTCACTATAGTTGCGCCCACGTATCAATCGTAACTAAAGTATGGTATATCAAGTCCGGGTATGCTGACTAGACAGTCATGGTTTTTGCCTAATGTGTTACAATTTCCGCTGCATTATCTAAACGTTTTATCTTCCAATGATGCATTGTCTGTTTGACCTGCTGATGTAAGCGGCCCTACGAACCTCAGCTGCAGTAAGCACATTTATGCCTAAGACAATTATCTGTACACCTAATAATATAATAACATGATAGGTGAGAGAGTGACAAGTGTTTTACATAGGTTCCTGACTATGTGGCTTAACCATACGGTGCCGATGACACACAGGGGAATTATACTAAGGTTGATTTCTGTGATTTCAGTGATTTCGGGTATTTCTGCGTTTTCAGTTGAAAGTATGAAAAAAAATTACCTGTCGCCATATAAAAAAATGCTAATCACAATAAAACCGTAATTTCCCTGCAACTAACTTGTATTTCATAATTTAAACCTTCCATTTGCTGCGCTAATTTACCGCTTGATTAAACAGCATGCAGCTCAGTCTATGTATTTTAATTTGTTTGCATCGCGTTTCTCCATTTTTATTAGAATATGTAGTGTAAACGTCTGTACTTTCACGTGAAATCCTTTAAAGCAATTACTGGATTCATTGTCAGTGTAAATGACAAGTAAATAAGCGTTAGTTAAAAAAGTAGATCTGAGTAGGTAACCTACTATTTTCTATATAGCATGCATTGCTGGAAAATCAGGTGTAAACACCAATACCGTTGAAGCAAAATAGAGTTCGGAAATAAAGCGTAGATTGCTAATAAGATTTATATAACTCTCCAATAGGTCCCTACAATAGTATGTTAACAAGCTGCACAGGTAACTGAGTAAACCCAAAACTGTCCTCGAAAGGAAAAGAATTAAGGCCTTTCACAATAAATGTAAGCTAAAATACTGTTGAGTTAGCAAATGGTAATAAATCGATAACTTAGATAAAAAGTGTAAGCAGAATTACTCCTGGCTTCAATATCGTTGGCATTGCATTGTTGATCAAACTTTTATATACCTGTCCTACACACACTTACGTTTACTATAAAATTGTAAGCTGATATGTTGTTAGGTTAACGCTTAAAGAAAAAGTGTAACCAGAATTACTCCCAATTTCGACATCATCCAGCAATCTTTTATATGGTTGTCCTACACAACTAGGTCTACTATATAAATCTAAGCAGATATGCTGTTGAGTTAACAGAAGGCAATAAACCGATATCTTAGATAAAAAGTGTAAACAGGATTACTCTGACTATAGTATCGTTGGCATTGCATTGTTGAGCAATCTTTTTTATAGTTGCCGCACGTAGCTAAGTCTTCTATATAAATATGAGCTGGAATACTGTTGAGATAACAGATGGCAATGAATCAAATGAATCAAATGGAAAGTGTAAACAGAATTACTCCTGACGTCAGTATTGTTTATCTATCTCTTGTCTATGGTTGTCCTACACAGCTACGTCCAGTATATAAATCTAAGCTGATATGCTGTTGAGTTAACAGATGGCAATAAATCGATATCTTAGATAAAAAGTGTGAGCAGGACAACTTCTGACTTCCGCATCGTTCATCAATCTTTTGTATGGTTGTTCTATATAGCTAGGCCTACTAGGTAAATCTAAGTTGATATGCTGTTGAGTTAACTGATGGCAATAAAGCGATAACTTAGATAGAAAGTGTAAGCAGAATTACTCCTTACGTCAGTATTGTTTATCAATCTTTTGTCTATGGTTTTCCTACAGAGGTAGGCCTTCTAGCATTCTGTGCAGTATAGTATGCTGCAAGATCAAGTAAATAACTTAACAAATCCTAAAGAAAGTCGAAAAGGTAATCGTCTAATAAAATATATTTAAAATACATAGACGAGGAATATATGTTTCATTACGTTTTCTCATTTATCTGATAAGTCAATGACTCCTCTGATCGCTCTGAGGTTTAGGTTAAGGAATCAAAAATATGAAAGAGTTAGAGTAGATTCAAGATTTTTTTCCAATTTATTTTCTTATTTTGCTGTCCGTTTTTTTTTTTTTTTTGAAGTATTTTTAATTAATAAAAATATCACTGGCATTGAGTATTTCGTTAAAAACTTAAATATAAAATGAATGAAATGCTTTTCCCGGTCCCGGACCACTCTTTTACGCATATCCTTATATACAAAAATGATATTTAAATGAATTTTGAAATGTTCTCTCATCAACTTTATAGAAAAATAAGCGATCCAAAGAGTACTTAAGAAATTAATTTTAAATATTAATATTAGAATAAATTGTACTAAAGAACTCTTTAAGAGAGCTTCTGCTGTAAGCAATTCAGAAAGAGTTAAATCTCGTATATTTTGTATATTCTGTATGTTGTTAGCCTTTTAACAAAAAACCTTGCACAACTTTCGTTGAAGATTAATAATAATTTGAACTAAGCTTTAGCAAAATATATTCAAATCTTTTGATAGGCACAAATTTTTCCTTCTTTTTATATATAATTTTTCATTTAATTTGATAATAAGTTTTTTTTACGATATTTCTCCTTATTGTTGTAGGCTCTATAAATATCTTCTTCTTCATCTTTTTTTTTTTTTTGTTTTAAAAATTAAATGCCATAAATTTTAAATGCATTAAGTTGCCAGTTATCAGAAAGTTTTCTTTTTTTCCTTTTCGGTTTTTTTTCGAAAATTTCTTTCTAAGATAAGCGCGTCAGTCTAAATGGTTTTGAAATACTAAAATGATTAATTATTAATTTAAATTTTTATATGCATATGTATGTATGAGATAATGCTCTTAACTTAGAGTAAATGCAGATAAAAATTAAATTTTTTTTTTTTTTTTTTTTTTTAATTCATTTTACTAAGCTATGAAAAATCATCATAGTTTTACACATACGTTATATATACATAAATTTTTGATAACTATTTACCTTTTTTATACCCACCAGAGGGAGAAGTTGATTTCGTCATATGTGGTGATCACATGAACTATTTGCACTTTTGACAATTTTGAATAACGATATGGACTTAGCTTAGTCCCGCCCATTTGTCGGCCTACGCTAACCATGATCCTATCGATAAAACTAAGCGGATAGTCCTTATAATTACTTGCATTGTAGCATTGCAGCTTGCATAGATCACTGTCCAACGTACTTAGCGGCGTTCTGCTGGATATGTTAACCGTGAAATTTATGAACTATGCTTTTGGTTGTTATGTTACAATAGTAAATTACGCGTTATGTTTCACTACTTCTCAAGAAGACTTAATATCATATGCGTGGCATGGTATACTTATGCAATATTATCTTTACGGTTATATCGAATGTTACGTTCACAATACCATCATATACGTTTAACGAAACATGATTTCTTCAGTCTCGGTGTAGTTACATATATGTAAAGAAAGAGGAAAAAGCTGAACGAAATTTTATATAATCCATTGCATTTCTTCTTGGCTTTAGTTCACATCCTTGTTACTGCCTTGTTACTGTTATACTATTTGCTGCACCTCTGCTTTATAACTAAAACAATCGATTTACATTGTAAGAGCAGCACAGTCTCATAGATAAATACAAACCAACAGGATTGAAAATAATTTTTTTCTTCTGTACTTATGTGCACGCCAGAAAACGTGGATGTATCAGATTTGCTCTGCCATTAGTAATATCCTGAAATATGTTTAAAATTTCGAGTCGATTTAGCCAAGCCATGTCTGTCCGACTGTCCGTCTGGTGTTGCTTTCTTCTTTTTTTAAAGTCCAGTCGCTCACCCTATGGTGAAGGTTATAGGGAAAGAATTAATGAACATAGGATAGAAAATTTCGAGTTTATTTAGCCACGTCACGTTTGTCTAACTGTCCGTCTGGTGTTGCTTTCTTCTTTTTTTAAAGGCGAGTCGCTCATCACATGGCAATGGTCAGAGGGAAAGAAGCGAAGAAAATACGATCAGATGCAAGGATGCAGTCTGTCAAGTGTACACCTGATCGGTGAGTGTTACACCTCTAATGATCGAGTACCGATGAATTGTTAAAAAATTGTACATTTTCTTAAAAAGAATCCTTAACAAATTTGGAGAGACAATGATGCACGCCTTTGGAAAATATATTTTCTTTACAGAGTGTTGGACTTAGATGAGAAAAACGATTTGGGAAACTCTTTTGTTGGTACATGCATTAGGAAACGTGATTTTCAAGTCAATTGTAAATGGCATTTTCGATCAGACTTCCAATAGGTCAATGCACATAGCATTGTATTAATTAATTAACTTTTACATATGCTTATCACTAGAGGACAAATTTATATTAATTTCATCATTTGTAACCAGACATCAGAAATACAAGTCAGAGACACATACGGTATATGTGTCAGTTCCGTATGTGAGTATAAACTTGTAGGTAAGTTGTTGTGTATGTTTATCAGCTCATTATTTGTTATTGAAAAGCTGTTGCATCCGCAGGTAGACGGTGTAAACTTCATTTTTAAACTTCTGACTATACCCCTCCAATTAAGAAGACCATGGCAGCAAAAACTATTTTAACATCATTTACACTATTGTACGTAATTTATCGGCTGTTGCATATTTCGTATTCAAAAATGTTCAAAGTAAAAATAGTTTCGGTCAGCGAACATTTATGCTCGTAATTAACGAAAACCCCTTCCAATGTTTATTTGTGTTTTGAAGCGGTGGGTATGCAAGATACGTTCAAAAGGCTAACTATCATATTTTGCTTTATTTTTTTTTTTTTTTTTTTTTTCCAATGTTTTTTCAGTTTTTGTAGCTGCGTCAGTTATAATTTCTTGTGTTGGAATGCTTTAGAATTAATGACAACAACTGTTTGATAAAAACTTTTCAATTATTTATGCATGTGCTAAGCAAACCGTTGAAATATTCTAATTACAATGCACGTATTCATACATACATGCATACATGCATACATACATTTATGCATACATACATACGTATATAAATTTAATGCTTTTTACATATAAAATGCATAAGAGAGAGATAGTTCCGTAACTTTTCGAATGGTTATCAACAATATTTATATGCATTTTGTAACAAACATACATACATACATACATACATATATTGTTTACATTAATTCATTTAATTTATAATTTGTTTTTTTTTTCTGTTTTCTCCAACATTTTGTAAATAACGTTTTTTTTTCTTCTTTTCTTTTGTTCGTGTTCTTTTTGTTGTGGTTGTTGTTGTTGTTGTTGTTGTTGCTGTTAGTGGTAATATAAATACACCGATAAAAATATAATACTTTTTCTTTTCTTTCTTTGTTTACTCAATGTTCGTAATATTATTTTAATATTTTTTATACATATATATATTATATATATTTTTTTATTATTTTTATTTGAACATTTTACTTTATTTAAATGCAAATTATTTTTCCCTCCGACATATATTTAAATATAAATATTTTTTAATAAATACGATTTATTGTTTGCCTTTTGACTTTTTTTGTTCAATTTTTATTTATGATTTTCTTTTTTTCTCTCTCAACGGCTACCGATATACGCACATTATAGTCGTAACTATATATGTATTATACGTATAGGATGACATATCGTAGTCATTTCTTTGTTAGTATTCGCTGATGCAATTGTTGCATTCACTCGTTCACAATTACTTCTATATATATATATTATTGTTGTATTATTATTATTGTTATTATTGTTATTATTTCATTATTTCATATAAATAATTTAATAATTTTCTATAAAAGTGCGGCCAACGTGCATTCGCTTATTATTTGTTTTGCCATTGTTGGTTGCATTTCTGTTACCATTATTGTGGTTTTTGATTCTGTCACACAGTGGTTTCATCATCATCATTCCTCCTATTATTGAGTTGGCCGTTTATTGATGAAGATATTTTTAACAAAAAAAAAAATATTATAGGTAAAAAGAGAAAAAAAAAAACGTTTTTTTTTCATTATTATAAATGTACATAAAAAAAAATATGTGTTTATGTAAATACGAAAATATTTTGTTATTATATTGTACTATGTGTTGCAACAGTATTAATGGTTATTTTGTTGACAGCATTATAGAGCAAAGCAAATAAATGTGCATGTGATCGTGTTTCTATATAAAAATATATGTATATGTATGCAAACATATACATATATTACGTACTATAAGTACACTATACTTAAGTGATTTATGGAAAATATGATTCAAGTATTGTGTATATATATGTTATGTATAAGTGTTATACTGAAGTTGTATGACTTTTCACCGCTATGGTATACAAAAAAAAAAAAAATAAATAAATAAATAAATAAAAAAAAAAAATAAATAAATCAATAAGAATATCATGCAATTTAATGTGAAAATAACATTTACGTACAAAATTTAATACAACATATATATATATATATATATATGTATTTGTATGTGCTATATGGGTTAGCAAGGTTATTAAGTTAGGTTAAAGAAGTACATTAAAAAATTAACTAAACAGAAAATTAATAATAATTTAAATGAAATCTACGTTTGATGCGTTTCAATAACCACCACCGAGAGATGAGCCGCTTGTAATAGGTCCTGAGATGGGAATCCATAGAAATTATCATCTCTTAATAGAAAGAACTTTAGAAGTTCTCCTATGTCTCCCAATCCGTCATTTTGCTTATTCAGTTGTTAGCCCTTTGGACCGCCCGTCTGTACATCCCTATTTTTCTACGTATTACTTAAGAGATCTTTAACTCTTTCTTTACGTCACTTTACTAATCTAATCATTGATCGTTTTGATCGTTTATCGGTTTACCTGTTTTTCTATTTAGAACTTAAAAATTTGTTTAATCTCTTATCTATCGGATCTTTTGACTGTCCGTGCCTACTTTGTTTATTTATTTTTTTAAATTTTTGCTGCGTTTCCCTATTTGTAACTTGCTTATCTACTTATTGACTGTCTTGGCTCTTTTGATCGTCCGTCCATTCGTCCTTTTACCTGTTTTTTTATTTATTACTGACAAGATTTCGTTCGTTTCCCAATCCACTTACCTCGTTCTTAGCTCTCTTGATCGCGCATCCTTACGTCTGTCTGCCTGTTTTTTTACTTATTACTTAAAAGATTTGTTAATCCGTCACCTCGCTTGTCTAGTTATTGGCTCTCTTCGCCCTCTATACGTCCGTGCGTGTGGTTTCCAATTTCCTTTTTTCGCGGTCTGTATTGCTATCATAAGAGTTCTACCGTTACACAGTGCCTGCAAGCGTGCCTACATTTGCTCAAAAATTGCTCAAAATCCTCGAAAAGAAAACCCGAAAATAAACCTTAGTGTTTTCATATTTTCACTTATAATCTGAAATAGATTTTAATTTGATATTTGGCAGATATAGATATTGAATACCCGAAATCTCAATGGCCTTTAACTATTTCGACGATTATATGCGCTTTTGGCAATGGGTACAAAAATTAAAACTTCGTAGGTGTATTCGCTGTTTTGAATGAATTCAAACGTTTAACTGAAAACTGCTTTTGCATTGATACGAAGATGCTCCTAAATAATGAGATCAGAGCCGATCGACAGCGGATAGTTTCGCACGAAATCTTTATACCCGGCAGCGGTTGATATTATTATTTTAAAAGTTTTTCGATAATTATTCGATCTACTTTATAAGTTATTAGCAAAAATAATACATTTTCACTTAATTGTGCGACCACACGTGCGGGCGTGGCTTCTATCGAAATCAACGTTTTTAAGTTCACGTTGGTGTACTGGGGTTGACTTTACCTCTGCAACCCTGAACGTATCAGATAGCAGAAGTTATGTATATTTTTGCAAAAGCTACAATTCTACTTCGTTTCTAACATGTCTGTACACCCGTGTAAACGTCCCTCTATTTGTCAACGTTCACGGCCAGAGAATAAGAAGCAAAGTGGAGTTCATGTCAAATTTTTAGGCCATTGTGTCGATGTGCCGCCATCCGCACATGCAAGAACCCCCAGGAAATATTCATCTAAAGCTTAGTAGACACAGGAAGTGGGAATATAACAGTGTATATGTGATATGCTTAGATCATTGCGTTGATCTGCCGCCATCGACGAAATATTTCTGTAAAGCTTAAGGCTACTATTTGCCATATCTAACAAGTAATACAGTATGCAAATGGTTTCGTTAAGCCTACCTAGTGGAATATTTTACGATTTTTATATAGCAACTTGAGGTGGTGAGTATGAAATGTTCCCTTCTTATCTATTTAATCTCTAAAGTTTGTTACGTAACGTGAATGCATTTGAAACGGCTAACAATTTATTATAGACGTTCTACTTTTTGTCTAAGAGGATTTTTTATGCCTGACTTAGACGAACAAAACGAGAAATTTAATGTATCTCTTAATCTCCGGTGGTGAAGTTTATAAAATTATGGGAAATAAATTTTCACATTTATTTAAAAACTTTCTTTTGTTATAGCAATTTATATGAGTTTTAATGTTTCTGTTTAGTTTGTTTATTTTCGTTTTAATTTATTTAAGAATTTTATTTTTCGGGTAAAAAATGAATTTATTTGTGTTTTTTTTTTAGAGAATTCCTTCAACTCTCTTCATGTATATCAGAAATAAAATATTTTAATTTAAAAGTTATGGAAACTTTGTTCCTTCTCTCTTGATATGAGGATAAACGTCGATAGTTCCAATTGATCGAGTTATAGTTTTATTTATAAATTTTGTTTCTAAATTAAACGGTGCATTTGTTTTTGTAATTTTACTGTTTCAACATTTTAGGAGCACACATAGTGTTTTGAATCCCAAGGAGAATTGAATTTAACTTTGCTATGTCTGTGAAATAGTCATTAATCAATATAGGTAAGACCACGTCCACCTAATTGAAAATCCCAGTACCTCTAACTAAGATGGTAAGGAACAACCGTTAACATGCAATTTCTAAATTTGAAGTATTGTAGAAGAGGGGTAATTAAATTACAGAGAAACGAAAGAAAGACAAGAAAGGCTGGAAAGAGCAGACTCTCGGACATGTTATCTCGGTGAACTTCTTTTCGCCTACACAGATGTTCTAACTAAACAAAGCCCTTCATAAATATGCTATGTTAAACTTTTCCAGAGAGGCGACTACAACGCCCACACGTCTTTGCGGAAAAAACTTTAATTTTGAAAATAGAAAACATCAGGTGCGCCTACTTTTTATTATGGAGCGCGAAAATATAGCTCCTTTCGTTTTTTTTTTTGGGATAACGATGATGGGTATAGAAGATTCGGTCACGACAGAATATAATTTTCTTACCTATTTTCTTTTCTTATGAAGGAATGAAGGATAAAAGTAGAAGTCTTTGAACCAAATAATTGCGTTCAGAGGCTGCTTAACTTTTGCGAAAATTTTCCTTTTATCAGGATATTTGCGCTTCTTGCATATTTATTTATTCCTTATGGAAAGGAAACTATGGTAATTATGTAGTTTCAACTTATACAAGCTAAAGCCAGAATAGTGTCTTTGTCATGTCTTCAACATGTCTATAAAATGAAGCTCTTTCTACCGTTGAAATTAGAAAAATTTCTAAAGCTTTCACATTTTTTCATTGTTTGTCCATCGACTTCATAGAGCTTGTAAATTAAATGAAGATCTTCTTACCGTTCAAATAAGAAAACTTAAGCATTACATCTTGCGAAGACTAAGGATTGAAGAAGTATTGAGGACCTTTCTGGAATCTGGTTAGGAGTTCACTTGTACGTACCTTTGAATGGGCGCAAAAAGTGATTAAACTTAGGATGAAATGTGCTATGCAACACCCGTTTCGTTCATATACTTACGTCGATATCTTTTTATTTGCTTTTTACTAATTAAATCTCCCTACCTCTTGCAGCACCCGTTTTGTTCTTATACTTACGTTGGTATCTTTTTATTTCTTTTTTACTAATTAAATCTCCCTGCCACCTGCAACTTATAGCTTAGGAACTTCTTTAGTCTTTTATCGATTAATTGTAGATAGCTTTTGTGCATGAGCTCTTTGTGAAGCAATTCTCACTTTGGAATTTTCTTCTGCGTTATATTACATGATTTGATCAAAATGTAAAGCGAATTTGCAAAATTACGTCGTTTATCTGTTGCGTGTGAAGTTGACGTCTTCTGTGCTTGTTAGCGGCGCTGGTATTAATGCACAGCGAGTAGTAATTGAAACACTTAGTTTGTATTTTTGCAAGCACAACATTCTTGACTGCACACGATTTTTTCAAAGGATTATCAAAAACTTTATTTAAATTTCATTGCGTTGTAAGTCGAAACCTCTTTGGCAAACGTAGTTATAATATTACAGAAGGTTTCCTTTAATCTGCGTGGAATAAATATTGAAGACTGAATATTTTTCGAAAAAATTGAAAATTCTCATTAGTTTTTGATCAAACCATTTAGAAGACATTAAGATCTCTCTTCATTACGGTACGATTTGTTATTAAAACTCTTTACATAAATTTTTAAAATTTTTGGAAAATATCTCAGTTTTAGTCACTGATTTTATATGCACATTCTAAGAAACAATATTTCTCAGCACTGTAACTCCTGGTAACTCACTTGTAGTATTTGAGCGTGTAATTTATACCAATGAAGTCGTTTGGGGAACTTTTACATGAAAATCCAAGAGAGCTATGAGCTCATGAAAGTTGGCTTTTGTTTTGAATAAATTCTTCCGGTTGCCAATATTCATGGGCGGAATATTTGTAGACTATTGTAAAGTAGGGGCATCTGCTCGAGAAGAGATATATGCTGCGGCATAGTATCTCTTAACTATTTTATCGCTTGCTAAGAAGCAACATAGACCGATGCAATTGGCCATAGACGATTTCAGAAAAGAAAGTCCGTTTCAAAGTTCGTCCGGATGCAGAAAAATTCAATGTTATTATGTCACGTATTATAGCAGACAAATCTGCGTATTTCAAAATTTCGTATTTAGGTTAAGGTTCGGAGAACAATTATTTAGTGAAATGAACGCTGGAACAAATGCTCGAGTTAATTCAATGATTTTGCACAAGTAAATAAATTATTAATTATGGAGTAGCTTTTCAACTACCGGAAAATTAAAAAAATATATATATATTTTTTTACCTTTTAACCTTTGTGCACAACTAACACTCAATACAACAACACTGTATACGTTTAATAACATAATGTATGAACTGTAATTTCATACACATTTGAACAATATTTGATAGAAATTTTAATTACTTTAACTTATGAATATTGAATTGTTAAACAAAATACTATTTCGAAACCGAAATATATTTATAGATTTTTAGTTTTAGTTATTTAGGCATTTTACGGAATTTATTGAATGCTTCAAGACTATTTAATCCATTTGGTTTTTAAGGGTGAATGATACGAGTGGTATTAGAAAAAAAAAAAAAAAAAAGGAAAGAAAGAATGGAACACTAATCATAATAATAATTTCTAAAGCATTTTCAAAAAGATGTACAAATAAATTAATTATGAGAATATTTTTACTAAATAGATTAAGTGATACTTGAAATGAAGAAGATATTAAGAAGTTGAAGATATTTATGATATTTGTAACAACTCTACCAGACTGTTAGGGACCAGGGATATAAACGACGCCGACGATGTAGCCATGTTAAGTCCAACTGTAGGAAAATGTATAGTTAATGAATTCGTTTAATTATTTAATTATTTTTGGTTTTTTTTTGTCTATCTTATAATAAATTATCATTATTATAATTTTTATTGCTGTCTGTTGATTGTTAATAAATGTGCACGCTAATCATATAATTGAATAATAATTTTTTTATTTTTCAGATTAATTGAAAATCAAAATATACCATAGAGATGTGAGAATATTTCTCTTCACTCTCCCCTCTCTCTCTCTTTTTCAATCAATTTAAAAACAAATAAAAGTGAATATTTGAAAAAAATTATTTAATAATGAACTCATTTGCATAAAAATATTGATCATTAAACCTAGTCCGAGATGGGTGGTGAAAACAAAAATAAGCAAAAAAAAAAAAAAGAAAAAAAGAGCTAAAAATTAAAAAGCATTAATGTAAATCATTCAACCGCATATAATAACATTACTTGTTCGTGCAAAATCATTCACACATTATAAAGTTTTTAATTAAAATCCACTTAACGTTTAAGCACATGGTTACGAAAACAATAGCTTTAGCAAAAGATTACTTTCAGCAAGCACTTCTCTTTTACACAAAATTAAATACCAAATTAATATATATTAACAAAAAATAAATATTAGTGAACGAAATGATATCTTTTTATGACCTTGAATCAGAAGTTTATTCTGAATCGATTGTTATAGTAAACGATGAGTTTATTTTAAGTCTTTCTGGTTGTTATGTACATCCGCATAAACATAATATATCTTACGCCATAAGTAGTGCGAACAATTTATTGCATACTTTGTGGAATAAGATTTATGATTTCAGTAAGAGGATGCAATATGTTCTGTAAATAGGCTTGAAGTCAAAGTTCACCAAGGGGCGCTCTCTACAAAAGCTTAGTGTTTGTATTAATTGGAAGCCTGCTAATTGACCAATTACGTCCATTCCAACTTCGGACGGTTTCATGACTAGTATACTTTTTTTTTGCCACCCAATTGTTTAGGTCGTTTTCAGAATGAAACGATTTCTCTGCGTTCTTTGAGACATGTATGCTTGCAAAATAGTATGTAAGAAATTAGTGGTCGAACAAAGCACGCGATCTCTCCTCTTATTACTTCCATTAAACAAATGCCCGAACATTTCGATAAATTAAAATAATTTAAAATCTCTTAAAACCTATATATACCTGTAACGAGTTCTCTGAGTCTTGCTGCGGACTCTTGTTCTTGAAGTGACAAAATTTTTTTACCCTTTTCCTGAAGAGTTGAATACAATAATTGTTTGTGTGCATATGCAACAGAGAAAAACTTTTCTCCTCATAATTTTTATTATGACTATAAATTAATAATGAATGGTATGGCAGAAGTTTTTCATTGGAGGAGGCATTTAAACTTTTCCTTCACACTTCGTTTTTTTCATCTTTTGTATATGCTCTGCAATTATCGCTCATACCGTTCTTATTGAGAATAATTTGTTAAAATTGCTCTTTTTTTAATGTCAAACAAAGGATGCACATAAGGCAAACAAAAAAACCTTAAATTGATATAATTGTTGTCGAGAAGAATATGTGAAAAGTGAAGCATTGCTTTTAGTTCGAGTAAAAGCGACTTAAATATCATCATATGAACGTGGTATGACAATCATCAAAGAGTTTTCATTTTTTCATAATCAGCTACCCGTCATTGAAAAGAATATTTGTGAGGATTTAATCAAAATTTCTTATTCTCTTTATTATCGTTCAGACATATATGTGTCGAATGTTAAATGTCATATTTCATTAGAATAAAATCCGGTTTGCAAACTGTTTGCATTTTAAAGGAAATTAAATCTCAAACGCTTTTTCTATTAAAATGGAAAAGGAAATTAAATGCACCTTATGGGGAATATTTTGACGGCAATCACTTATTAGTTTTGATTATTTGTCAGTAAATACTCTTCGATGTTTTGTCAACAGTTTCGAGGCAATGCTGCAAACATAATAGGCATTGTAGGTCTCTCTTGTTTGATAGAGAGAATTGAAACGTAACTGAAATAAAGGGCATTGTCAATATCCTTTGGCGCTGTCATATACCAAGTAAAACTTACTCTGTTGCCATTATATACATACTGCCCTTACGTTTAATGTAACGTCCAGCATATATAAGAACAAGCGGCTTATTTCTCTAATTGAAAACCAAGTGAGAATTTTATATTTAGGCAAGGTCGACATTTAAATAACCTACACCACTTCGATCAATACAACTATTCACTCGTTATAGTAATGACACAACAAGAAGTTACACGTTGTTTTCACGCAAAGGCACACTTCTCATGAAAGCCCGCATATTAGAGGAATCCTTAGATGCGGCGGTATCCAAAAAATAAACCTATGTGATTCAAACTCGGTAAAGTTCATTTCTATGTCAATTTACCATACAAACTAATTTTCACCAGGATATATTAAAAATTATACGTTTTTACTGAACAAAGGTTCAGTTTTCGTAGGAATGGGGAGGCTTCAAAAAATTGCCCGAGCCGACCAAAATTTTTTATATTAATTTGGAATGTCAAAATAGTGTTTTAGAACGAGTTTTGTCAAGAAATTTTGACAATTGGAAATTTTAAAATAGGGCGTTATTTGGGTAGTGGTCGAAAAGGTGGGCGGGTCGGAACCAATTTTAATAGTGTTTGTCCTTGGGTCAAAAGGCGCCAATGTACAAATTTTATTAAAATATCTCAAATATTGTGACCTGTACTTTCAACACAAATGGACAGACATCAGACGGAGAGGCAGACGAACACACAGCCTTAGATCGATTCGGAAACGATTTTGAAAAGTTAAATTCAGAAAATGATTCGTAAAGGATGGGTACAATAGAACGCGGGTCTAAGTTAAGCCCTTCCATGTGTTACACTGTACTATAGGTATATTAAGTTTGCGCGGACGTATGTAACACGCAGAAGGACTTGAGATAGACCCACCTTTAGTCACAATCATTTTCAGAGTGGATCTGAGGTTGTCCGTCCGTCTGTCTACATGACCGTCTTGTGTTCAGCCTACAGACCGCAATATTCGAGATAGTTTTATAACTCATAACACTCAGTTTACACTCATGTGTTTTGGCTAAACGCTATTGAAAATGATATGGTTCGGGCCACTTTTTCAGCCGCTTCCCAGGTAACATTTTATATTGAAAAATGGTTATATAAAGAACTGTAGCGGGTAGGGTGTAGTGTATATAATTATAGGCCCTTGATTATATGCTTTGGACTGTGCCCATCTCACATTGATGAGCATTTGTATGTAGCGCTAATAGCTGGCAAGAAGATCACCATTTCATTTTTAAGAGCATTACAACAAACCATATGACGTACTTCCCATGAGAAGCACATATTCAAAAATGAAATTTCACACTACTCATGTGTTTATTATTATATACTTTGCCCTACTTTTAAAAAACAAACACCGGACTAATTAGTTTATTTCGAACTCATACCATATTTGGTATTTGTTTTTCAACATTCTAGCTAATGCTTTTGCCTTTTAAATATTAAGCAAGAGTTTCATAAAGTGTCGTATTAGCTTATCACAAAAATAGGATTATGTGGCTTTTAATAGTTTAAAAGTAAGTTTCTCATTTCTTTTTAAATTCTCCTTTCTCTCTACAGAGTATTGCGTTTGGTGAAATAAGAAATGCATGGAGAGAAAACTGGGGAAAAATGAAAAGAGGAAATAATGAAATCGTTTCGTTATTAACCTGAAATTTGCGAAGAATTTTGCTTAGATTTTCTATTCAGATTCCTTTGAGTGACTTTGTAGAGTATTTGTTCATCACTAATTTTTGGTAAGTGAAACCTTAAGTTATTTATTTAAGTTCTCTAGGAAAATATTAATAAAAAGTTCGGGAGTGTAATTAAATTTTTGTCGTTTGACAAGAGATGGTCCCGTTCTGAAGGTTTTCTTGAAAAAAAAATGTGGGATCGTAAGCTCAGTCGTCCGGTAACGACATAACCTTGAAGTATTAGTGACTCCTTATCAGCATCACATAGTTTTTTTTGTGCGAGACTTTCTTGCTTAATTTGAAGGATGGTGCTGCTAAGTTCTTGCGAACGATGACTAGTGAATTCATTACGTCAAGTGGCAAAGTAGGAGAACTTTTAAAATCAGCGATAAAGTTGAATATTGAAGGCAGTTTTATTTGGAAGGGGGAGTGGAGAGAGAGAGAGGGTGAGGTTGGCAATGCACCATGTATTGTGGCTTGTTCCAATCGAATGAAAGCAGCAGTAACGAGTGCTGCCAACAATAACTGATTCAACTGCGACAAAAAATGGGCGTGATAAGCTGAAAGTTATGATATCATGACTTTTCAGTATAAAAAAAGAAGTATGAGAAAAACTAGTGCCTAGTTCTTCCACAAACAATTCTGAATTTTTTACAGAAAACGTCGAGAGCTTATTTGTACACCTAATCCAGCTTATTTTGTGATTGATGTTCAAGCCCACTGGAAAAGGAATACTTTCAATTGACTTCGAAAGAATTTTCTTTCTGTTTAAAAATTTAATAAATTTTTGCCTGTGAAAAGCAAACAAAATCTATTTATAGCAATCTTTCATTAATAAATAAACAATAGTTCATTAAAAATAAAATAGCAATAATTAATTAAAAGTGTGCTCAACTTCATACACAATCACGAGGATTTCTGCAAATACTTTTGTTTATAATCAATCAAGAATAATTGCATTCAATTTGAAACGAACCTTTGAGAAAAGTGAAAAACAAATGCAAAGTAGCAGCGCTGTGTACAACTTACGTGAAGAAAGTTATGATCTATCAATAATTAATCGGTCTTTACACTCTAAACGATTTGGGGTACAAGAGTATAATAAGTTTGTGCGAAGAAGAACTTGAAATAGACCCAAACCAATCCATTCAACATCAATTTCTGAAATGGTCTAAGCTTGTCTGTCCGTCCGTCTGTCTTGTTTTCTTGTGCTCAACCTAAGTGATTTTTAAGACATTTTGATGAAGTTTGATGTGGCTACATGTTTTGGCCTAAAGACGAATGCTATTCCAACTGATTTTGAGCGAACCGCTTTTTTGATCACCTTCGTATCACCTATCGCACTTTGTTTTGAAAAGTCGTTATATAAATAAGTATATTTAATGAAGTGGTGTGGAGCACTTGGAGATAGACCGTGTCCCACTAAACTTTTTTTTGCTTGTTTTTATAGAGAAAATGATTTCTCGATAAAAAGTAGAGGCTTTCATTTTTTAGACACAAAAAAGCGAATAACAAACGACGACGAATTACATTTGCCAAGGTCTCTTACATGGTAAGGTTTGTTTGGTATACTTTTTCCCAATTGGAACTCGAAAAAGTAATGTACAAATTGAACCTCTTTGGAAACAACAAAAACGAAGATTTATAGGACAGTCATGCTATGTTCCTAAGGCCAACAGGTTGCTCTTCTCTGTCAGTACGTATAAAAATCAATATAAATAAAGTATGTTAGGTAAAAATACATGAAAACATTAAAATTAGTCATGGCTGAGCATTATGCACCCAATATTACGTCGCTTAGTATGACTTTTCAAAGCACAACGTTATATGGGAAGTGGTCCAAAAAGCAAGCGGATGCGAGCCATTTTCAATAGCGAGCGTCACGTTGGTGTAACAAGTTTTATCAAAATGTTTCAAAAAGTAGGTACAAAAATACATGGATAGATTTTAAACGGACATACGGACACACTGGCGGACAAAATTAGATTAATTCGTAAAGTGATTTCGAATCGGTTACTATAATAAAAGTTAGGTCTCTATCAATATTTAACATACATTGTACCACAAGCAAGTTTAAAGCATAATGAGCAAAAAAATAGAAATTTATGTTTTTAAGCCTTATGTTGTTAAACTTGAATGGATAACATTTCATATGTGCGCATTAAATACACCTTTGTTTAGAACATAAATAATAAATTACATTTAATTCGAAAGCGACTTTAAAGTTTTGCAGTTTGTTTAATATTTAAAATTTAAAAATTTTCCTATAGATGTGAATAAATAAACACTAGAGAATTTATTGCCCGGATTGATGCAAAGTTTTTGGAAGCCCTCACGCATTGTGTTATTAAATGAAAAATGTTCATAGTTGCTCCTGGTTGGATTTGATAGCTTTCCAAGTGGTTATAGTCGTTGCAATGGAGGAGAATCGTAATAGGTTTGAGAAAAAAAAAACCATTTATGTTAAAAATTAATGATATGTTCACTCAATTTATTCAGTTTGTTTTGGTATGCACTGATGTCAGTGATGTCTCTTTCATTAGCATTTGTATACATTAGCACGTGACAAGTGTAATTTACATATGCGTGAACGTAAGCAAATCTCGGACTGAGTTGAAATAGACAAACATTTTATTATACTAATCGATTCGGATTATTAGAAAATAATTCAATGTGTGATGCCATGCATTTTTGCCTAAGGATTTATGCTATTGAAGGGGGACTGCTTTCACGATTCCCATAATTTGAAAGAAATCGTTCCATGGAAAAATGTACTATTTTTTTTTTAGTTTTTCTTTGGAATAATTAACAGATGTGGAAAGCAAGGTTAAATTGTTAGTATTTTATGATGAAAATTATCCCAAGATATGGTACTTTGATATGTAAATTTACTAAACTAAATTTGGATCACGTTGCACTATTTTTTAGATTTCATCACCTATAAGAGTTTTGATGAGAAGTTAGGCTTTGAAAACTAACTTGAGATATTTTATGTTAAAAAGAATAATATGTTCTTTGGCAAAAGAACTAGCTATACTGACTGCACATTATACATGTCCCTTTTTAGTACCTACTGAGATACCTTATGTACGAAGCAATCCTTTGGACGGTAAAAAAAAAAATATACAGTTTCAATAACTAATAACGAAAAAGGTTGATGAATAAATATTTCTTTCATAAAAGACCCTAACTGATCTAAACTTTGGTCACTCAGATCCATAGTTAAAACTTTGTCCCGTAAGCCTTTAACGACAAAAAAGCTCTAGTTTTTAATAAACAATGGCGAAAGTATGCGGAGAAACATGAATACATGAAATTGGACATACTGACTGACGGATAAATGGACGTAGGAAAATTAACTAAGGATCTCTCAACGATAACGGCTTGGTTCCAGGTAGACAACTGAAAAGAGCAAAAGACGATCACACTTTAATCGATTCAGAAACTCACTTTCCTTACATAAGAATTCTAGTTGCGAACTGGGACTGTGAAGTTAATTTACCCTTAGTCATTGTTGAATATGAAATATGAAAACGCAAAAATATATAAAACTTTTCACATTTATGTTCGTGAATGAATTTGTTTACACTCATAGATGTTGATTTTCTTGCCTATACTTTTCATGTCATAAAGTGGAAAAGCTACGAATGTTAGAGACGTTTATGACAGAATAAAATAAGGCAACAACATTGAATATTTATTGGATATACGCTTAGAAGAAATAGCGTATTCGCTTATCGTATTTTGACAGATGTTTATGCCAACGTGTATACGAGCTGTCAAAACTTCTTCATTTAAAACTCGCTGATGGAAATTATGTGATTTCAACTCTTGTACATGCAAAAACATAATATCACAATATGTGGTAGATTGGAAATTTCACGTTAGCGTACTGACGAACGAAATTGGTTTTATTGCAAACTCTCCTTGATTGGATTCTCTGATTGGCTGCTAACGAATGCAATCAGTGTTTGACTAAAGATAGCTGGCTGAAGAAAATCTCCTGTAAATTAAAGCGATATCTGTCGTTCTTCGTCATAAGATAGTACGTACCGTAGTGGTCCGATCTGCGCCATCTTACATAGAATCCGTCCTTGGTCAAAAACAAGTTGGTGTACCAAATTTCATCAGAACATAAGAAAACAAGACGGACAGACGGACGGACAAGCTGAAATCGAGTCAGCGATTGATGTTGAATCGAGCATCGTAGGGATTTTATAATTGTTGATATAACAGATTCTAAAGACGCTGTAGCAGTGCCTGCGTTTTGTTTTTAAAATAGTAACTTTTATCGGATTGTATCGTAAATAAATTCATTTCCATTAATTAAAATTCGAAAATAGAAAATGTAAATTATGTAACCAGGAATACATACATTAATTTATGAAATATTAATTAAGTAAAACAAGTCGAAACACTATTGCTGGAGCAAGCCCGACATTTACATACCATGCACCTCTTTATCAAGCTTCTTTCGCCACAGAATAGCACGAGTTAGAGATGCTTACTTTTACATAGTTTTATGGTGGGGTCCAAAGTTAGCACAATAAACACCTCGGGCAAATAATTACATGTATGCAAATATAGTTTTATTTATTTATTTCGTTCGAAATTGAATAGTAAATTATTTGTGGGTTTGCAATATATTTTTGTTGTGTATCCACTTCCCCTTACCACTTGTTTCGCCTTGACCTGTTGTATCATTACCTGAAATTAATAGGCAACACTTGTATGTGCAATTGTTATCATTCGAGTTTCTGTCGTTGAAAAGTGAATATTTCAATTTTTATATAATGCTTTACAGAAAAGATCTGAAAAAGTAAGATATTTTCAACATATATATTAAGGAATAATTGTGTGTTCATAGTTTTGCTCCAATTTAAAAATGCCACGTGGAAGTGAACTTTCGGACGAGGAGCGCGGAAAATTGAAGGAATGAGACTTGCTGATAAGAAAATTGGCGATACGGCCTCTAATCTAAAACGTCTTGACAATTTTAATTGCATTACGCGCAGTAGACCAAGTGGCGTATGGTCCATTTAGAAACTAATGAAAATATGAGTTGCAAGCAAATATAGGTAGAATCAATCCCAAATGTAACGAACCAGCGCGTGCAGTAACTTCTTAAAGACGATATAGGTCTTAGGCATGAACACAAAATTGGCAGATTACCCTTAACCCAGCGCCTTAAAAATATCCTTGTTGCCGACAAATACAAATTTTTGGAGGAAGAGTTCCAAAATATTATCTGTTTAGTGACGAGAAGAAGTTTGATTTGGACAGACTTGATGGTTACCGTGAATATTGGAGGGATATCCGATACCCTCGACTACCGCGCCACAAGCGCAACCACTTATCGTATGGCCTGCATTTAGCGTACGATGAAAGTCAAAAATATGTTTTGTGGAAAGGAAAATGAATGTGGAGGCATATGTTGTCTTATTAGAGAACAAGTTATTAGGCTATGGTGGAGACTTATATGTTTATAGTTGGACGTTCTAACAAGACAACGCTCCCATCCATGTCGCACGGTTTACAAACGATTGTTTTCAATCATACGTTAGAGTGACCAGCCATGCGTGCCGATCTCAACGCGATTCAGAATCTCTGGGGAATATTTTCCGTCAAAATTTACAAAGTCTAAGCGGTCTTCTACACATATGGAACTTAAACCTGAAATGTTGCCGGAATGCGAGAAGATTGATATGACGACTTTGTGAAACTTGATGGGTTCTATGCGACGCAGCCCACAACAAGCCTTCATTCATAAGGCCAACACAGTACCATATTAAGTACATAATACTATAGTTAATTAATATTAACTTTTATTTTTGCATATATAATTATTTTCCATGAAGTGCGTAGGGAATATTTTTGTTCCGATATAAAAGATGAATTAAGGGCATGCATTTTTTATATTTTTAAGACCCACGCAAATACAAAACAAGCACTCAAAATAATGCATTACATATTTAAATACTTGACACAGGTATATACGTAATACGAAGGCTCTTACGAACTGCTAAATGAAAGGCGATTCAGAAAATCCAAGTCTCTGCGGTTAATGTCGAGAAATATTAGAAATTATTTTGTTTTAAGTGTTTGCAATCTCCAGTGTATAAGTTTAAGCATGTCCCTCTGTCGGTTTTTGTAATATCAAACAATCTATAAAATGTATACATTCTTGAACAATATTAAAATCTGAATCAATATAAGCATGTCTCTCTATCCGTCTACGCAATGTCCGCGATAAGTATTCCCCAAGTCATAAAGATTAACATATCGGTTTTAAAATCCAAGTCGTAAAGACCAATGGGCATTGCTACTAATTCAAAAAACAATAAAACTTTAACGTCGCCATTTCCTTTTTATTTCGACTTGATTTAGCATTAAGGGGGGCTGGTATGCAGCGACCACAACCAAATAAATTTTTCTTATTTTTTTTTCTTGATGACATTTTCCAATCTATCTTCAACGATGTGGTTCCGTTTGAAGGATACATGCTATGTTGTACATTTTTTCATCATTTCATGATTGATTTTAAATGGTTATGTGCATATTCAAGAAGATTGTTTTCTCCAATTATTACGTTCTTGGCGCTGTCGTGCACTGTTAAAGGACTACAATTCTCAAGCAGTTGGCTACAAATTTCAGCTTTGCAGTAAAGTTATCTGGTGAAATATGTAGGATTTTCTTGAAAAAAATAAGCAATTTTTTGATCAGATCGATACCAATTATATACCCTGCTCTACTTGATTTAGTGGGGTATATTCAATTTGTGCGTATGTATGCAACATACAAAAGACTTGAGATAGACCCACCATACTATATCGGCCGATTCAGAAAGTGTTTCGAAGTTCTTCTAAACTTGCCTGTTCGTCTGTCCATCTGGCCGTTTGTCTTGTTTTTAATCCCCATGTGAAATTTGGTACATCGACATATTTTGGCCCAAGCAACAATGCTATTGAAAATCGTTCGGATCAGATCAGTTTTTACACCTTACACCACTTGTGTGTGTGGTAGAGAGCTATATTAGGTTTGCGTGGATTTGTGCAATACCCAGAAGTTCTTGAGATAAACCTGTCTTTTGTTATACCTATCAATTCAGAACTTAATTCTAAGCTTATCTGTCTGTCTGTCCGTTTGGTGTTCTGTGTTCTACCTGTAGATAGCAACTTTTGAGATATTTTGATGAAGTTTGGTAGACTGATGCGGTTCGGGCCAACGGAAAAGATACGTATCAGGACAATTTTTCCGCCACCTCACATGTAACACGTTATTTTGAGTGGTCATTGTGTGAACAACTGTATTAAGTGACGTTGTGTAGGCTTTCGTTCTGAACTGTGTCCCCCTATAGCGCTTTTACTTCCTTTTTAGTCAATATTTTCAGAAAATTTTACTGGCTTCGCTAGAGAGCCTTATAATGCAGCTATACTTGACCTTAGAAATTATTGAGTTGATAATTGGGCTACCTCAAGGATACGGCTCACAAAATGCTGTGCATCATGTTTTTGTTTTACTAAAAAGTACAATTAGGTGCGCAAACAAACGTGTAGCAGTGTACAGGAAATATATCCCAACACGTTGAACTGTCTTTCGCGAATAAATTAAAGAGAATGAGCCATAATTTCTTATTCTTTATGTCATGTTCGTACATACACAAGCATAAAATTTATATTCTCTTACCACATATAAGTGGTATAGAGAATAATTAAATTTTCTCGCCTTTAGTTGGCGAACAATAAAAAACGCGAAAGCAATTATTATTGAAAACTAAAAGTTCCTACGCAGGGAATGCGTTTTACTATCGCGTAGAAGATTAAAATGAAATCATAATCAAATCAAAGAATATTAAGATAAAATCTTTAAATTGTATTTCTAACGTATAAGTAAAGATATTGAGAAAAGTTGAGTAATGAAGAAAAAAAAAAACGAAAAAAAAAGAAAAAAAAAGAGAAAAATTAATAGCAGCAAACTACTTTGAATCTTCTATTAAGCTGTCAAATGAAATGAAATGAATGAGAGAATGATTACGCATATGCCTGACGTAGAATAAGTAAGTGTTAGTGGGACGAATGCTTAAAAGAAATGATTGCATTGTATATGTATGTCTGTATGTATTTATGTAAAAGTCATATATACATATATATAGATATATATGAAAAGAGAAAAGAACATAAATTTTTAAATAAAAGAAAAAAAAAATGTTTCTTTTTTGTTTGTGCATCAAATTGTTAAATAAGATGAAGAATTTAAATGGATTTGTGGTTTACCTCTGATCTGCAAGTGAACGAATGATTGTTGTTGTTATTATTATTAATAATGTTGTTGTTGTTTTTGTAATAATAGACAATTACAATACCGGTATTATTATATTATACATAGGGGAATGTTTTATATTATGAACGTTTTATTTTGTGTTGCACAGAGTGTACGGCAGTAAGAGTTGTGTTGTTATTGTTACAACAGTAACAATAGTAATTAACCATATTTTTTGGGAGCAGTGGTTTTTCATTGTTATTTTTTTTTTTATTTTATTTTTTTTTTTAATTAAAAGGTTTTTATGTTTTCCGACACGTACGTACACACACGCATACAAAATTTTTAGTATTTTAATATTATTGCGAAAGCAGAGTTTTTATGTTTCAACAGCAGATTAAGTTTTATGTGTTATAGTAGTTGTTGTTGTTGTTGTTGTTGTTGTTGTTGTTATTTTTATTTTCATTTTCATTTTCATTTTGTTTTTCATATGTGTTAGCATGTGTGTTTTTGTGTGCTCGCATACATTTTTGAGGTCAGTTTTTGGCAATATATAAGCGCACGTCCCCAAACGAAAAAAAAAAAAGACATCAACATAAGCCGTACAATGTGTATATAGAGCAAAAATGCATTGCATGGTCATTTCGTAATTCGTACAAAATGTTGGTTATTCGGTTGGTTCATATTTGAGTAACCCAGAAAACAATGTAAGCAAAGCAATGTAAAACGAGAAAAATAGAAAGAAAAGAGAGCATATGGAATAGATAGAAAGAGAAGCATAGATATGTTTAGATTTTCTTTAAACGTTCCCAAGACCAACTGTAAAATAATATATAAATACAAACGTATATTATGTGTTTTGTTGTGGGCGTGAATACGTGCGGGCGTGTGTAAAAATTAGCGGGATTAAGGATATGTTTGTGTAGTTGATAGTGTTGTGGTCGGCAGTGTTGGAATTTTTATTTTTTTTTTGTTTTTATTTGAAAAAATTTTTTGTAGTTCATTTAATGAAATGGAAAACCGGATTAATGATGTTTGTAGAGATGATGATGATAATGGTGATGATGATGATTTTGGTTGTTTGAGGATTTTTCATATATATTTTTTTAATTTTAATTTTGTGGTTTTTGTGTATTTATGAGATATCATAGAACGAAAGTAGAGAAAAGTTTAAAGATTAAAATCAAGGATTAAAGTTTCTGTTCATTAGGTTAACTGAATCGATGCGAACAAAGCATCACAAAAAAACGGGAACGGATTTAAAAAACACCTTGAATGTAAAGCT
Source organism: Glossina morsitans morsitans (assembly GCA_001077435.1). Taxonomy (NCBI): domain Eukaryota; kingdom Metazoa; phylum Arthropoda; class Insecta; order Diptera; family Glossinidae; genus Glossina; species Glossina morsitans. The sequence goes on along the minus strand of CCAG010015976.1, from coordinate 32,980 downwards.
TTTTAAGTATACGTTGCAAATTTTTAGTATTGTTTGTATAATAAAATACCGCTAGTAAGTTTTTTTTTCAAAGAGACAAGCGTCTCTCTGTTGTCCCTTTTTATGTTTCGCTTTCATTTAACACTTTTTCAAGTTATGTTCCCATTTTGGGGATTGATTTTCAATTTGGTATCACCTACAAAAGAATGATTGAATATCTGGTGAATATATTCGTCTCGTAATGTGCCTTTTGCAAAGAGCTGGCTAATAAGAATTGAAGCACAAAAAAGAAAGTGCTGTGGCATTGTGCGAATGCTTTGCTTTCTACGATGCTCTTGCAGTAGAGCGAAAAGCAAAATCAGATGAGAAACGCTGTTCTTGGAAGACTTCTATTTATTTTAGCAAAGCCTAATAGAGCATAGATCTACAAGGTATATGCAAGATTTGAAATAAGTTACCGAAAGTCAAAAAAATCACTGTTTCTGCGAACTCATTACTTTTGTTAGAAAAATTTCTCCATTTTTTAAAGTACAACATTTTGAAATTTTTTTTCTTTTTTTAACTTTCTTTTTTCGAAATGACTTCGAAATTCCTCTATCGTTGGGTTGTCCATTTTATATTGTGAAAATAATTTCTTTTCTTATGCAAATCTCTAATTATGTGAAACCTAATATAACTATAACCATCAATGCCAAACGCATAAGGTATCGAAGTAGTGCAAGTGCAACCCGTAAATGGACTGTAAATGCAATGTATACGAAGCTTACTGTTTGTAATGAGCTTTAGTTCATTGTAGTAATTAAGAGCTTTACATTAAAAATAATTATCGTTAGGTAAAAATTGTGTTGAAAACTATTAAAAAAAAATTAAGAGAATAAAGAGAAATGTACAAAGGAATGGCAAAAAAATAAATATGAAGTATGTTGGAAGGAGCAAAAGGTATCAAATGAAGAGGAAAGAAACCCGAAACAAAGGGTACAATCAATGTCTACTTACTCTGTGTCGGTAATGCTAGTGAGTGGCGCTAATGGCTGCATAGGTGCCACTATACTTGTCGATGGTGGCGATGATGCTCTTGAGCTATGGCGGGAACTCGAATTTAGAGTGTGTCTGTTTAGCACGCCAGGATTATTGATATCATTAACTAACATAGTGTTCGCTGTGTGACCATTTAATATTTGGTGAGAACTATGTAGCGCCGGCGAAGGGCTATGACCTAAGCTTAGCTTTCGCGCAGAACTTAAATGATCTTCTTCTGCTGTGTAGGGAAAATGATAACCATTTTTATCAGAGTTTTCCGACATTCGATCTGAATGGTAATCTTGATGAATTTGCTGTTGCTGCTGCTGCAAATGCCTCTGTTGCTGCTGATAATCATTCTTCAGCAGAGAATGTACTGAATGCACTGAGTCCCCTACATAGGCCGCCGGTTGTTTCTTTAAACAATATTGATTTTCTCTTGATCCATAAAGATCTGGAGTAATCCGCTCTTTAGACAGATAGCTTCCTATTGGACGTTGTTTATCATAAATGCTATCACTGAGATAAGCATTGTCATTGTGCAAGCTTCTCATATGATTAACAATCTGAGAACCACCGTTCCCGGTGGCCCCACTGTTTCCATTATTGCCATTGCCCGAGTAGTCATGTTCACTGCCATAGTGACTAGGCGGTTTGTAATTACTTATATTTGGCGGTAAGACTTCATATTGTCCGTAGTTTTCATTTCGTCGCCCGTACAAGCTTTCACGTTCCAAACCGTCATAACTATCAGCATTGTTGCGAACGTTTTGTAAGTTTTCTAATATCGAGGGAGGCATATTAATTTTGTTATGATGCTGCTGTAGATAAGAAGTATCGGTGAGATCTGGATTAGGCAGCGGATTCGGTGATATGGTCACTTTTGGACCGTGGGTGTTTCCGTGGTGCACGTGTTCGTTATCTGAGCCAGTTTCTTGCGACCATCGACCGATATTGGGTGGCGGCTGTAAATAGGAATCCGGCAATTGGCTGGACCAACGTGGGGCATACACGGGCTTACTGACATTTGGAAATAATTGGGGACTTTGTACTACATTTAACTCCGGTGGAGTGGTAGCTTGTACATGTTCCGTGATGTTGGGTAAATATGAAGGTGTTATGCTAACAGCCGTACTACGATGGGTGCTGGTGCCTGTGCCAGTAGTAGATGAGCGATTAGTTCGTGACTCGTCGTCATCGCTTGAGTGACTTGAAGCCAACTCCAAGGATCTGCCATCCGTTTCGGAGCCTGAATCAGAATCTTTGCGATGACGACGTGGTTTTTCTTCCCTTCTGCCGCTGGTAGTAGAAGAGTCGAAACCTCTCAAAAAACTAGGTGCGTCACTAGCTGAATTATAGTTTGAAGTTGATGTAGAAGTCTGTCTTAGTTGCCCATCGCTATGGAGAAAAATTAATAAAATTTATAGTGCAATAAGTAATTAAACTTGGTTTTTGACTAGCATTTTAGCTACCTGTAAGGGCTTGAACTGGTTTTAGCCGTACTCCTTGATGTCGTGCTCGAAACGCTAATGCCTACGTTGCGACGTTGCGTATCATAATTAGTGGTCATAAAATTATTTGGTCTTGCATTGCCGTTAACATTATGTGAACTATTGCTAACCACCATCGATGAATCAAGCAGCGGTACTTTTCTACCCATGCAACGTAAAAGTGTTCTTTGTAGATTTTCACGCACCCTTTTGTTGATGATACAATAACCCACCAGGCAAAAAATTGCGTGCAATACGACAACGCCAGATAGTAACATACTTAGCAGTTGAGAATTTTCAGAAGCTGCCAGCACAGCCAATACCCACATTACACCCATTAATGGCAGTGATACCACAGAAAGCCAGAGTAACGTACGTAAATTACCAAAACCTAATACATGGTCCTTTAGGGTGAAAGCTGCTTTCACCGAAACAAAAAGTATTAGCAAATTAACAACCGACATGCCGGCGATTGGCCCCACAAGCCACCATACAACAGGCTCGTACACAGACAACCAACAGCTGCAATTTAAAGCAAAAGTATACACAAGTTATTGAAAGAGAGAGTCACCATAGGTTATAAGCGCGCTTTTCCCTGTGTGCATATGTTCGTATGTGCAGCGCTGCAGTAAGTGTTTACAAAATCAATCAGTGTGATACTTACAATAGACTGTTGCCGTATTCGTGAGCTCGTACGCCTACTGAAAGACCCACCACGATAGCCGGCGCACCATAACCCATTGCAAAGTAAAAACCCATTGGACCATGATTAATATCACGCATCTCGGTTAGCATCCGATACAAATGCACACAGTCAACCGTTGTCCAAGCGAATGCGGCCAACCAAAAGTAATGCAAACAAATAGCAATGAGCTTGCAAGGGAATTCGTTTTCCAACAAATTACGGCGTGATTGCATGCTCACAAAAAATAGTAGCTCGGCGCAGAATACACATAGCACAATGTTTTGATGGATGGTATTCGAGTTGGTTTGCTGGCCACGCAACAATGCCAAAGCAATCAATACCCCAGTCAACATGGGCAAGGATACCATAAACGCAGAATAAGAAGTGATTTGCACAAGCAAAGAGGGTTCAGGTATATCTTCCGGATCGATTACGTCGACAATTACTGCATAATTGGAGATATGTGTACACGTGCAATTAACCAATATGGGCTGACCAATAATTAGCAATAATTCATCGTAATCGGGTATATCGGTTTGACAGCCCAATCGTGTCCACTGATTGGTAAATGAATTCCAACGCACACATTGGGGATTTGAGCGAGGTCCGAAGCGTGCTGACTCGATGTCTAACCACATTTCTAGCTTAATAGGCTGTGAGAGATGAGGCGATCCTAAAGAACGATAGGTGACATGCTGTGGTTTTTGGTTTTGCTCACTAGGATATATGACTTCTACTTGTCGTTTCGCTAATCGGCGATTGCGGTAAAAGGCTTCATTTTCTCCTTTCTGTTGTTCCTCTGATTCTTCGTAGTTTGAGCTGTGAATTTCTGGTGAATCCACGATTTCTTCACCCGAATTACCGTGGAACTCTATATTATCGTCGAACCGCACATTAACTCGAGGTTCTTCGCCGTTCATTTCCACCTCCATCGCTTCATTGCTGGATTGTTCGCGTGAAGAAGGTATTTCATGGGCTGTAATGCGTATATTTTCTATAATATTTTCATTACTGCTACCTTCACCAGATTTTTTCGGTACATCGAAAACTTCGATAAACTCTTGTTCAGTTGATCCCGAAGACGACATGGACTTTTGCGAAGAGATTTTACGATATGGAATTTCTATACGTTTTTCTTCTAACTCGTTAGAGGGCACGAGAATGGCCAAAGATAAAATGGGCGAAGCCACTTCTATATCTACACCCCAGCGACGTGTGATCGTATCATCAAACATGTCAGGCAATAACTGTCCTACGTCTTTGTATTGTGCATACGAAACAATGGCTCTGTAATCGCTAGAACCTTGGGTGACTTCATTGCTGTCAGGTGGTGTTATACCCAACATATCCAACGGTACCAACACTTTGGTAAATTTGTCGAATTTGCTTTTATCTTGTATATAATTGTTATACTTAGGAAAAGTGATAACAGGTTTTTGTTTAGCACTGTGCTGGAGGAAACCGCTGGTGTCAGGTAAGACAACACTTTCCGTTGTAAAAGCGTTTGGCTTTAAATACTTGGTTTTGTGGTACTCACTTAATTGTTCTGGTTCGTAGCCGAACAGGGATTCCGCAGTGACTATGTCTAAGCCAAGAGCCACATTTGGTTGAACAATTTCAAAGGGGTTTGTGTAGGTGTCGTGTTGTGAGCGTGCCAAAACTACCATATATTTGTTGAATGCATCCACTAAATCGTCGGGACCTCTTTGAATAAGTTCAGAAGCTCTTTTCCATTCCTCTGCGTATTTTCTATCTAAAATTACGCTTGCAGCGTCTACTAGGTTCTTAATGAAGTATTTGTCTTGGGAATGAGTTAAATTTAAGCCGTTCTGCATCAATTCATAATTAATTAATTCTTGTAATAAGCCTTCAGTAACCAAAAGATCGGCGCCATATAAGCGATCGTGAGTAAATTTCATCTCGTCTGAAAGATATTCCATTTCTAATTCATGAGACCATACATTATTGCCTTCATTTAGTAGAAATGATGATTCCATTTTGTAACGCCTGCCACCTTTAACTGTAGGTTTTTTGCTTATACTGTTGCGATCCACTGCCGCGCAGGCTCTTTGTAGGTCTTCGGCCATTTTAATAGCCACGAAAGAGTTTAATTCCAATTCAAATTTCTCCATTTGCGACAATTGCTTACGTAATTCCACAAAGGGATCCGATGTACAGTTGAACATGTCGGGGCTACTCCATCCACCCGATAAACTATCGCAAGCCCTCTGTCCCTTACCTCGTGCGGGAACAGGACAATTTTCGACTGTAGTGCTACCTAAAGGAGTCCTTGGCCACCATATGCCTGCAGCAAATGAACGAGGACAAGCATCATAGACCACCTCACAACCGTTCAATGTGACTTCAGCATAAGGATTCGAACAGGCATCGCAACGGCGTCCTATTACACCTTCTCTACACTCACATTGTCCGGTTAAAGGATTACAGGCACTATTAAAAGATCCTACAGAATAGCAGTCACATGGTATACAAGCTGTTTCATTTGGAGGTTGGTAGTGATTGGTTTTGCAGTGACATTGGCCTGTAGTCTTGTGGCAGTCAGGATGGTATCCCTGTTTCGTGTTGCACTTACAAGGACCGCAAACCTTTTCGCCCCACCATCCTCCTGGACAAGGTTGTTGCACAGTCTTCTCACAATATTGGCCATGTTGGTAAGTGCTATTGCACTCACAACGATAACCACGCGACTCACTAATATTTGCTCTGCATACGCCAGCAGCGCAGGGTCTTATTGCACAAATTGGTAAACAATCCATTCCTACATAGCCAGGTAAGCATTCACAACGGGCCTGATCCCACTCAGTGGCACAAGTTGAATGTGGTGCACACGATTCTGGACATTCTGCACGGGAAACGCAACCATCTTCAACATTTTCGCGTATGGTGGGTCGTGATAATACCGCCTGAGAAGCTCCAATGCGGACATCTTGAATGCATCCCTCATAAGGTAATAAATCTCCCACTTGGCCTATTGAACTGTCAGCATTGCCCAAGACTATTTTTCCCACATAAAGGCCTTGAATTTTTTGTGATATGGGAACTGAACCAGTTCGCTGGCCAAAATCTACCGAAAATTGTATTTCGGCTCCTAACCATTTAATCTCTATTCGATGCCATTCGCCATCAGCTAAATAAGCAGCTGCCAAAAACATTGGCTCATTGTCATAAATATAGTAAAGAATACCGTTTTTTAGACAAACTACCGCAGAACTGTTTTGTCCGATCTGTATTTGTATTAAAAAGGCATCTTTCTGCAAAGTACGTATCGAAAAGGAAGTAACCCAAGGCAGTTGAATGGGTCTCAGCAATGGATTAAAGCTTAGGCTACCATCTCCCGAAAAGCGCCACGGAGCTGGTATGGTATCTTGACAATTATTACCGGCGTAACCCTCAGGGCACTCGCAAGTATAGACATTCCAACCTTCGCGGCAAACACCACCATTGAAGCAAGGATCTGAGGAGCATAAAGAATTTTTCTGAGGGCATCCGGAAATAGTTCCATTATCAGCAACATAGGAATTGAGATCTATATAACGCTCGTCTATACGCAGGTCGGAAATGCAGCCGATAAAGTCTTGGTTTTCGATTGGGAAATGAGCCGGTATTCTAGGTAAACCACCAATTTGTAAAGGGCCAGTTAAATCAAGAAAACGATGGCAAGTTTCTGTTAGCAAAGCACATCTCTTATCAAGTTTTAAAGTGGTTTGGTTAGCGCAATTCCAGCGGTCTCCCAAATTGCCCGCCAGTGCTATGGATGTATCACATTTGTCTAATACTAAGGTTACGGTGCGGTTTAAATAGACAATTTCTATATCATGCCAATGACCATTCGATACTTTTGCTTTTTGCATCACAGACAATGATTCGATACGATCACCCAAGGAATAGGAGAAGCTAATATGACCATGCACAATTTCCAAGGCAATAAAGTCATGTAATTCATTGTAGCGACCATTGTATAAAAGTAAACCGTTCTCATGAACGGTAGCAAACCTCAGTTTTAAATTAAATCGATGCCTTTGCTTTAGACTCTCGAAAGTAAGAAATGAATTCTTTGAAAATGAGCGTGAACGTAATTCACACGTTGCTGTATAAGGCGGTGGTTGAGAACTCATGAAGTTATTCATGCATGAATAGCCACCCTCACATATATCCGACATGCATGGTTTCAGTTTTCTAATATCAGTCTCACAGTTAGCTCCAGTATGGGAAGCCTGACAAACGCAAGTATAACCACCCTCGCGACGCACACATGTGCCACCGTTATGACAAGGATCTGAGTAACAAAGATCAACTTCTGTATCGCATAGATAATGTTCTTTACTGCCAGTGAAACCTTCAGGACAAGAGCAAGCAAATGTATTCACTGGATAGATAGGACGAAACAGCACAGTGTCGCTGTGTATGAATTCGGATGCATTACCAAATTTAAGCACCGTGAGACACTCTTCAAAGTTTAAACAGGGCTCTCGTACGCATAAATTATCATCAAATGGTAAAACTTCAACAGTAGCCAATCTGGCTAGTATGGCACGGTTAAGATACACACGTTCTTGCAGATACTGGGGGGTGTAAAATTCTTCGTGGGATACGTCTGGTCTCTTGGCTGAAAAGCTCACGTTTAGTATACGGGATGTAACATCTGTATCATCTTGTATGGAAAAGATGAATATGTTCTCTTTAGGGCAGGGTATAATAGCAGCCAATCCATCTAAGAAGAAGTTGAGTAGAGGTGAAAGGAAAGCCTCTTCAGTCATTTCGTTAAGACGCACAGTCACGGAATTGAAAAGCATATCTTCAGTAATTAAACGAACCGCCAACTGCATTATAGCTTTAGCTTCATTGATGCCATCCGTTACTGACACCTCCATTGTGGCGAATTTCGGGACGTTTGTGTTCAGCTGAGGGCTAAGACTCAGACCTCCAGTAGTCTGATTTAAACGTATAAGATTAGCATTATTACCGGACAAAATGCGATACGTGAGTTTATCACTAACATCAGCATCGAATGCAGGTATGCGTCCTATATCTCCACTAGGGAAATGATCGCGAAAATTATTAAATATTACCTGAAAATCTCTCAAAACCGGAGCATTATCGTTAACATCTGTAACCAAAATTTCAACGTGAGCATCGTTGCGTAGCGGTGGACTTGCAGCTCTTATCACTAATTCGAATCTTTTGCGACTAGATTCATAATCCAATTCAGTCATAGTGAGTAATTGTGCTCTTTCTGAACCTGGTCGCGTAACCAAAGAAAATGAATTCGAATCATCACCACCAATAATAGAATAATGAACTACAGCATTTACACCCTCGTCTGGGTCGTGGGCGTGAATTTCCCCAACAGCCGAGCCCACAGGAGAGTTTTCTGGCACATATAACGTAATTTTGTCGGACGGAAAAGTAGGCGGCGAATCATTTACGTCTTCTAAGCGAATTTGTACTTCTACGGTGCTCGAGAGAGGAGGAGAGCCTTTGTCTACAGCGATTGCAGTTAGATGATAGACGGGTACACTTTCTCTGTCCAAGCCTTTGTTGGTTCTTATAGTTCCGGATGTGGGATCAATGACAAATGAACCGTCATCAACATCGCGATCACTAAGTAAATACTTTATACGACCATTTAAACCAATATCAGGATCTGCAGCAGAGACTTGTATCACTGAAGTACCTACTAGAGCATCTTCTAATATTGAGGCTTGGTAAAGAGGATTTTTGAACTGTGGGGGATTATCGTTGACATCCGTGACACTAATCTCTACATCGGTAGTGTCACTTAATGAAGGATTACCACCATCTTTGGCGGTAACTGTTAACAGGTATCCACTAGTAGTTTCGCGATCTAAAAGGGCGTTAGTGACTATAGCGCCTGTTTGATGGTTTATGGAAAAAGGATCTGGACTGCTTAAACCATTAATACTTTCTTCGTTCAGAGAGTAAGTTATTTGTGCATTTATACCTACATCGCTGTCAGAAGCAGAAACTACTAAAACTGTTGTTCCAATAGGAGCGTCCTCAAATACCGACGCAGTATAAGGAGCATTTTCAAATATAGGAGCAAAGTTATTAGCGTCTGTTATATTGATATTGACCGTGGCAGTATCAGATCTTCCGCCGGAATCGGTAGCAGTGATTGTTAGGAGGAACCGCTTTTCTTGTTTATAATCTAGGGATTGAGCTATGGTTATAAGGCCGCGGCCGTTTTGAGAAGTGATAGCAAACCGTCCTCTTGTATTGCCAGAAGTAATTTCATAATGAAGTCGAGAATCTTCATCGGGATCTGTAGCTGTAACAGTGGTTACAGGTGTACCCGGAGGTTGATCTTCTCCGACGTTAGCCTCATAATACTTGGGATTAAATACCGGATCATTGTCGTTCACATCCTGTACCGTAATGACAACAGTGGAACTGGCGGATTTAGGTGGTACGCCACCATCTTTAGCTATGACTTGAAAAGCGAAACGTCCCTGCTCTTCTCGGTCTAATTGTTTTATAGTTTGGATCCATCCAGTGCGAGGATCAATAGCTAAAGGGAAGTTATCATCACGTTCCAATATGCTGTAATTGATCTCAGCGTTTGCTCCTTCATCCGAGTCGTAGGCTTGAACGCGTATTATATTATATCCGACCGGAACATTCTCCAATACAGACTCTTGAAATTGTGAAGTATAAAATCTGGGAGAATTATCATTGGTATCGATCACATTTACCAACAGTTGAGTGGTGTTACTACGCGAAGGACTGCCGCCATCTTGAGCACGTATGACCAGACGGTAACTGCGCACGCTCTCATAATCTAATGGTTTTACTAAGCTTACATCTCCACTCATTGAATCTATGGAAAACTGTGACTGAGTATTACCGCCAATTATGGCATAACGAATAGCGGCATTATTGCCCTGATCAGCATCGGTAGCTCGTATATGAGCTACCACATTATCGTCACCCCATTGATCTTCAGGTACCTGTACTGTGTAAGTGCGTTCGCTGAATTGCGGATAATTATCATTGTCATCCAGGATTTTTACTAAAACAGAGGCGGTAGCCGTTTTACGTTCGCTCTGGGCAGATGCCAGATCAGATGCTGTTACTACTAGACTATAACTATCAGAAGTCTCACGATCCAAGGAGCTACGCGTGGCAATCACACCAGATCGGGCATCAATACGGAAGATTGGTACTTCCTGATCTTGCAAAGTGCCCATACCATCTAGGATTTGAAAATAACAGAATTACTTGTCAAAAAGGTTTGAAAACGACTTACCCGTTATGCTTTCAATACTGTATTCAATTTCAGCATTTTTGCCAATATCTTGATCCGTAGCTCTTAAGGTAATAACTGTTGAGCCTACTGTGGCGCCTTCCCGTATAGAGGCTTCAAATTGCTCGGCCTCGAAAGTGGGATTGTGATCGTTGCAATCCAAGACATTGACCTGGAGCGTCGTTGTCCCCGAACGAGGAGGGAAACTGTCATCGGTCGCCACTACTCGGAAATAATGAACATCCATAAGTTCGCGATCTAGGCTAGCTGATGTGGTTACTACGCCAGTCCGTGAGTCAACTTTGAAGAAAGATTGCGAACGTGAATCGAGTAAAGACACCATCGAATAAACGACCGGAGAATCTTCAGGATCACGAGCTCGTACAGTTGTAACTGAAGCTCCTGAAGGCTGTTCTTCCAAAACAGAAGCTACATACAATGCTTGCTCAAAATAGGGAGACTGATTACGTAACTCTCGACGTACTCTTTTTGCTATATCGGTATCATTGAATTCCTGATGATGATAAACAATTTTCAATCTATGATCGGAATCTACAATATCGCTTCGTTCGCAACGTATATTAAAAGTAATACTGATTTTCCAAATGGATTCGTGTATGCAAACGTCACGACTAGCTACCAAATCGCGATTTTGATGTTCAATAGCAAATCTTTCATCATTCACGTCAAGGAAATTAACCTTGCAATATTGGCATATAGTCCGAGGTAAAAATGCATTCAAATTATTGATGAATTGAGAACGTCGTAAACAAATCTGATGCCACTTGTCGGTGGTGTGTATGGCGTACGAAGCATAAGTTTCTGATATCCATTGTTTTGCTTCTGAAATGCGACGATGTAAACGTGGCTCAACCTCTATTCCCTCATCTTCAGCTCTGCGCCGACGACTTAATATACGCCGAAGCATTTGATTGTCGAAAGAGTCACCAAACATTAAATTTGCGTCTTGAAAGTCTTTAGAATGATTATGAGTCGAAACCTCTATAGAATTGGAAAAGGTATTGCTTATAGATAACGCCTCCAAATAACGTCTTCTACGCCGCCGCCTCGAATAGCCAGTATCTTCTTCTTCATAGTGTCTGGCGTGAATCTCCTCTTCAACACGACGATCTTCATTACACTTATGTCCCGATACAAATATTCGAATAGGCAAACTATAATAGTCTATGCTACGCAAACGATTTGATGTTGAGTCTACGTAGAAAGTGAATAAATTCGGATAATAAATGCCATCACATTTAAGTGACTTTTTCAATTGTATTTGGCCATCTTTATGATTGACAGCGACTAGATGATGAACAAAATATGCCGATTTATGTGCATTGATCTTGTAATGGCGCTCCGAACCCAATTTATACACGGACGCATTAAAAATAACTGTGCCTGTTGGAGTATCCTCATACACTACTATCAGATACGCATGAGATATTTGTACTGTCAGAATGTAGCTTAACAGGAATATAGGCACTAACATTGATTGCAGCAGTGACCGGCTTTGTTTTCTGAAGAGCTTATCTTCGGCGCCTGGTTTCAAACGTTTACTTGATTCCTTTGTTGAGAAGCAAACCTGATGTCGTTGTAGCTGCATATTGTGCGTATGAAATTCGATTGTTTGTAATTGTCGTTGGGTGATTTGGGAGAGAAACGTTGTATCGTTTGTATGTAATACAACTTGTAGTTGTGGTTAAATGTTGTTGTGCGGCAGAACCGTAATTAACCGCAAATCATGTACTCATGCCTCATCAATGGCCTGTCATTTGTCGAGCAAAATAAAATGATTTCAAGTGCAAATCTGAAAAATACAAAAGAAGCTAGCAAGTCAAACGGTTGTAACTGATTAAGCCAACAATATTTCAGTAAGTGCTAGGTAATGTAATGCAATTGAGGTTTTAGTCGTTTATGAATGAGACGACAATTAACCGATTGATTAACATTTACTAGAATTTAAATAATATACAGTTATGAGATATGCAATTTCTCATGAATTCAAACAACTCAGACCTTAAATGTGTATAAAGAAGAATATGATGCGTTTTGATCACATTTATGTTATTTAATATTCGATTAATTGAAAAGTTGACGAAAGCGAATTAAGAAAACCAGTTCATCAACAGACCAATGAAACACTTTACTTTTCAGTTTTCCTTTCTCTTCTAAGCTCAAAAATTTCCATATGCTCTGTTAATTGTTTTACTGGTTTAGTTTCACTTACAAACTATTAAACACAATGTGAAAAATGTCGCCAAACTAAATTAATTTTGTTTATATGGGTTTTTCATATGCAAAGGTTTTGAATTAATATAAATTGTTGGAAGGCTTTCCTTCCTTTGGGATGGCATAGTCTAAAAGAGAGATATATTTCAAGAAAACTTTAAGAGCTAGCATAACATAAATATTCATAAGAGCGAAAAAGCATGCACAAAAAAAAAAAGCAGCCATAACACAACAGCCTTAATTCACTTAATTCCACACTCTAACACTAATTTGGAAACTCTTTAGTTGAACAATATGCAGCGCTTAGGATGCGACACATACTGAAAGCATATAGCGGCACATATAATCCATTTCCATGTTTGTATAGATGAAGTGTAAAAACACAAGTGTGTGCATATATCGTACTTTTTCCAACTTTTAATTTAAATATTAAAGCAAATTTTTGCTGGAACTGCAAGTCCGTCATGTAAATGTGTCAAGAAAAGGATGTTATTCTCCTCTTTGTTTAGTCTTTAATGCATGCACATATGAACGCATATAGGTGCATATCTATGTGAATGCGTGCTGATATGCAAATATATGCTAACAAGTCCAAATGTTCCTAAAAAAAAAAAAAAGAAAAAAAAAACAAAGGAAAAAATAGCACAGTAACATATGTGCTTACATACCTATACGATTATACGCATATACATATATAAATTTTCATGTAGATAGATATTGTCTCGAGTTAGAAGTTTATATATGAGAAAAGTTTCCAACTTGCAGTTGCCATCTACGTACATATGGATTTGTTGTATATTTGGTCTATGCAAAATACACACGCAGTCACGTACATATACATGGAAACACATACACATTTTCTGTAGATTTATACGGCTTAGAAACGTCCCTTTGTGTTCGGGGCAAAGTTTAAGTTGGTATAATTTTTAAAATTGATATCTGCCATATATACACGGATGTGTAGACATACTTAGCTAGGTTTGTGTGTTTATGCTTATATGGGCGCACACATGGGTACATATTTTTCTTCCATTTCCTTTAGCTTTTGCCTCTCCTTAGAATTTTAAGCATATAAAGCTTTTAAACTTTGAATATCTTATTGGATATATTCAAGGAAGGGTTTCTCTGGATAACAAAATAAGTTTCGAAAGAACAAAAAAAATTTAAAACAATTTATTTGTTTATCATAAAGGACTGAATGCATCGAAAGTGAATTCCTTTTTACCACAAATATTGACATTTCTCAATTTTTGTTTATAACCAAAATATTTTCACAACGTAATCGAAAGAGTTTCAATAATAAATTATTCAGAATGCATTCAGGTAAGTAAGTCTTGCTTTGCATACAAAATATGATTAAATATTTTTATATTATTGATGATGTGGCGTATGAGTGCTTTGAATTTTTCCTAATATATACGCAGAGCTACAAAGTATGTAATATGCAGTTTCTTGTGTAGTCTGTCTGCCTTTGAGAATATATGTGTATGCAAATAGTTTAACAAAAAACTTCGGTTGCAGAGAAATTTCTCAAAATATTACAAAAATCTGATATTGAAATTTTTAATTATAATTTTATTTGTGTTTATTTTTCTATATCTTTTCTTAACTAGAAGAGTGGATAAAGTCAGTAACAAAACTCTAATTAATAAAGTTTTTCATATTCTCTGGAAATGGTAACAGTACCGCAACAGATCAAAAGAAGTCATTTTTGACCACTTTTCGGGGATGAAAGAAAAGATAGGCAATATTCGATACGATTATTAAGTTTATATTTAAGTAGAAAACAGTACACCGCAGTTAGATGCCCCTCTTGCGGGCGTCTTTAATTTAAAGGCGTTTGCAGTAAACTGCCAAAAATGGCTTAAATTTAAATCTAAAGAAAAAAAGTAAATCGTCTACTCTACAAAGGCATGCAGAACGATGTGCGGGACTTTACAAGTAAGGGTTATTTTGTGGTTGGCGGGCATTTTGAAAATGAAAAAACATTTTTATACTGAGAAAAAACAATTATTTGTTGATAAAAAAAGTTTATATTAATTTTTTCGAAAATCCCCTCACCCTCCGCTCATCACATTCCGGTTTTAAAGATGTTGAGAAAAACTCAAATGAAAAGCATAAAAAATTTTTCGTTTCGCGTTTCAAGTTTTGAATTGAGTTTTTATCGTGTCATCCTTTCGTAATAATTTTTTTAATGAGTGACTTCAAATATTCTTCCCTATTCTTTACACTTTATGTGTTGCGTGTGTTATGCGGAGAAAATGAAAGAAAAATTGTAATTCTATATTTGATTTCATAGTTAATACCAAGGCTTCATAACGCGTCCTTATTTTCTTGGCAGAAGTACGGAAAGTTTTCGAATCGGTCTCAGCTTCGTATTTATTTAAAGGTCGTCCTGATGAAGCTGTCCTAACATATATTTGTTTGTTAATGCTTCAAACTGAACAATGTAAAAACACTTTCTGAAGACATCTATTAGGGAATTACGATAGAAATCGCGAGGTAACACATTAATTTGCAGCATATTTGCATATTCGCTTTAGGTCGATCTTAAATAGTTGATGTTTGAACTCCAGGCCTCTGGTTTCCCTTCGTGTACTTATTAAAATGAATAAGCTCTTATCTTCATAACAGATCTGTGTTTAACTCCATTATCTGGGATGAATTCCTCGTGACGTCAGCTATTCCTCAAGGCAGCCACTTAAGCAGCCCTTCTTATTCATTCTATATATCAATGACCTCTCTTCAGCGAAATCCAGTCATATCGAAATGTACGCTGACAATGTTAACCTGTTTTCTTCCTTTTCTTTGGAATCGCATTCATATCATCTTCAAATTGATTGAAATATTTTGGTTAAAATTTATGAAATGAAATCTAAAAAAATGCAAAAAACTTTCGTTCTCAAGGAAGAATTCATTCACCAAAATTGGAAAACATAGATTCGTTCAAGGATTTAGGGATTCTACTCGACTAAAGACGATGTTTTAATCCACATATTGAACTCTAGTTAAGTGAATCTAGGTCCGCGCTAAGTTTCATTAAATGGTTGTGCCAAGAGCTTAACGATTTCTACAAAATAAAACATGTGCTTAGTCAGACCAGCACTTGACTATGCCTCCGTTGCATGGTCTGTTTCCTTTAGGTGTTATCCAGATTCAATACAATTCATTCGAAAGCAATTTCTGTTCTTTGTCGTTCGGAATTTGGGTTGGGACCCGCTTGTCTCATTGCCTCCTTATGATTGCTTCTGTTTGCTTTACCATCACTTGAGAAATGTAGATTTATTCTCGATATTTCCTTCCTAGTTAATGGTACTTGATGAGATGAACTTTAATGTCCCTTTCTTTTTCAATCCGTTCAAAGTCCTTTCCAAAGATCTAAATGATATCGATTACTTAATCTCGATATCGGAATCTTTAAATTCTATAAAATCAATTCTTCTTAATATGCGCTATTTTTCTATGTCGCTTGTAATTGTAGGTTGTAATTGTAACATCTTACTATGATTCGAAAATGAACTTAATTTGTTTATTATTATCAGTTGCCAAGCAAGTTTTGCATATTTGCAATGGCTTAGGGGTTTACTCATAACTCGAATCTTTACGGGCTGCGGGTGTGCCTCTTTGCTCCATGCGTTTTTTCTTTGTTCTTTTTTATTATAAATTTTCTCTCTCTCTCTCTCTCTCTTTCTCTCTCTTTCTCTCTCCTCCTCTGATTTATTTATATATCAATGTTATTCTTTTTATATTTTCGTAAGGTTTTCCTTTTTCTCTTCATTTCCTTTTATATACATTTGTATTAGTTTTAATAATAATTGACATACGGTTTATTTGTAGCAATCAATTGAATTCGGCTGTTAATTTATTTTAGGTTTATTCCATATGAAAATTAATGAACAAATAAATAAATAAACTCTTCGGAGTATTTGGGGAAAAGCTTGAAATTCCAAGAAAAAATATCGGTCAGGTTGTAGAAGATTAAAAGTAACAGTTAAGAAAAGAAAATTCTGCAAAATTTAGATCTGTTACGTCTTAGATGTAATACAAGATGCAAGATATTTTACTTTTCTTCAACTAACTTCTCATTTATCAAATTTGTCCTTTGTAAGCTCGATTGGTTTGGAATAAATTGATGTTATAGACAGTTACGAGTAGCATAGAATAACAAATGTCTGTTTAGAAGTAATGAAGATCTTAATGCTTTTCAATGCATTTGTGACCATTTAGTTTATATCCAAGGCAAGAGCATCTGTTACTTCTGAAGCAACAACAACACTTGAAAGTATACGTTTCCGTCTTTATAACACATATG
Organism: Glossina morsitans morsitans; assembly: GCA_001077435.1. Classification (NCBI taxonomy): domain Eukaryota; kingdom Metazoa; phylum Arthropoda; class Insecta; order Diptera; family Glossinidae; genus Glossina; species Glossina morsitans. Next base: position 15,974 of record CCAG010015976.1, on the reverse strand, counting down.
CCGAGTTTACATTTATATAAGCGCTGTTATGCGTAAAATATTACAATATTTTGAGGAATATTGAGCCTAGACATAGGCAGATAAATTTGGTGAATTTCAAATATATATATATGAGAATGGTAAAAATCATGAATATAATGAAGGCTCAATATTTTCTAGACTAACTGATATATGCACATGCAATTTGTTGTAGGATTAACAGTTGCTATAACAACCATATGTTGACTTGGACGAAAGAGACGAGAATTCTGTAAAGAGCTAATATTTAAAGCACGTTTAAGACCTTAAATGGTTGCATGCAATTTTTTAAACTTTTGGTTGTTAAATGATGGCAATAACTAAAGAAGTCATAAAAGTAAATAATTCGATAAGCGATTTTTCTTTCGAATTAATACGAATCTATTTTTTGTGATCATGTTTCTATTTTACAAGCTTTTCTAAAAAATATTCATCTGTTGTACATAAAATTTTTTATATCGATACAGACTAGTAGTCGCTTATTGTTGATAATAATAATTTCGATTTGTCCTTAGATTATTACCTTGCTACTATTATTTTCGTTTAGAAGTTTTGCTATCGTAAAGGTGCTCCTAAATGGGTCGGGTTTTGAAATTCTATTTCTTAACTCAAACCAAGGATTTGTTTATTTATTTTTATACCCAACACTGTAAGATGGGGTTATACTAATTTTCTTGTTCTCCATAATGTACGAACAGCCAAAACGATCCTTCCGAGAGTTTATGAAGTGTATATACTATTGATCAGCGTGAAATTCTGAATTGATTCAGTCATGTGTGTCCGCCTGTATGGTGTGTATTGTTGGCCCTCTTCTGGTCGCAAAAGTGAAGGCATCGACTTCACATTTGGTAGAAGCATTGGGAGTCTCCGCACGCAGGTTGGTATTGAATATGGGCCAAATTGGTGAGAGCAGAATCGAGCAGTGGAGCATAAACTGAACGCAACCTCGTTTTTCTTAAAAAAAATTTGTGGGCTTTTTACTCGTTACTCAGAAACTGTAAAAGTTATAAGGCAAAAATTTTCCACATTTACTTTGCGAAACACTCTTCTTTTTATGTGCAAAAATTGAAAAAATCGGCTATGCCCACTCAAAATTACAAGCAATTAAATTATCTTCTTTTCATTTTTTCGAGTTTTTATGCTTATTTATCATAACGTAAGCAAGGCAGAATGTTAAAAATTATTTGATCCATTCCTCAAATGAAGATATATTATCCGCATAAAAATGACTTAATTCTGAAATGAATATGATACACATCGTGACCTGGTGGATTCATATTTTCTTAATAATACCAGCGATATGTGTATCAAATAAAAGAGAGGAGAGGAAAATGCGAAAAGAATAGTGGCGAATGTAACTTTCCTAGTTGTTTTCTTTGATCAGCAAATATGGGGATGCTTGCTGTAGGTGTTGGCATAGTGTTGCTTAGGAAGGATTATGTGCATGCAGACAGGAAAGAGAAGAGTTTGTCTTGAAAGTGAAAATAGCTAAAAAGGTGGGGAATCTAACTACTGTTAGATTATTTCATGGGCGAGCAGTACGTTTCAAGAACGATGAGTCGCGGTAATATCTCGTGCGATAAGCGCGCAGCTAAGGAACATGTGTATGAGAATGCTGACAAAGTCGAGCAGTGTGCAAAGTTTCATCTTCTTATCTAAATTGTTTCTATAATAAGAGATGGACAGACACCGACCAGACTCGTAGGACAGGGAGTAAATCAGGATCTGATGGTAGAGTAGGGCTTAGGATCTACAAGCTCCTTGGTGCATATTTTTTGGTGGCACATGAACCGTCTAAATTAGCATTCCTCTATGCTTGCAGAGTGAATATAATTTAACCAGTAAGCAGTAAAATTCAGCAAATTGCTCCTTTGTAAATATAACTTGCGCTTATTTTTGTACACATTGTGTTTTACATTAAATAAATTATTATTGCCTTCGTGAATAAATGCCACGAATATGTCTGAAAATTCATTTTATTATCCGGTTCTCTTTTTCGTAAATTTATTTAATGTAAGAAAACAGCAAAAAAAAATATTACATACATATAATATTTAAACAGCTAACTAAATATTTATATTATCGCCAATGTTGCAGCAACATAGCGCCAGTATATGCATGCAATCGTACCCACATTTATGTTACTAAACATTTCCGTTACATGTTGGTGGGCATTTTCAGTTAAAGAAATTGGTATAGTTTTAAATATCTGCATGTTTATATGTATGTGGCTTTGAACATTGTATGTGCATTATTAGTATTTACATATATATGTGTATATATATATATATAAAGTTACACGCTTTGTTAAGCAGAAAAATTTTGTTAAATTATTGTTAAGAAAAGGGAAAAATGAGAGAAAAAACGTGTGAAATTTTATTTGTAACAGAAAAAAAAAAAAAGAAAAAATTGTTATAAATGTATAGCTGTTTAAATTCACATGCATGCGATGAGTACATCATTAAATGCATAATTGCAATGTGTCGCTGCGTGGTTTATGATGTGTTGATAGAGTTGCGGTAACGATGATAACGTTGTTAAAATGAAAAATCATGGAATTATTAAATAAAATTTATTTAAATTAATTCCTCTTTTTCTTTACATGAGCTCTTCTTTGTTTGGCTTTATATATATATATATATGAATTTTTGTATAAATGTTAGTGTAAGCAAACTAATTAACAGAGACTTTCTACATTCCTTTGGTAGGGGCGACATATGCATACAAATTATGATGAAGCCTTATTGCTGTTAAAGGGTATTTTTCTTTTCAAACTTTCTCATTCCAAACATAAACAAGTATTATGTAAATTAGCCTTTAGTCTAGACCGGATAAATGCCTGTCTTTTTACAACTTACCTCCGAAGGTTGCGAGTTAACTTAATTTGTTTTTCCGTTTGTAACTACACGACTGCAGTAAGCAATGAGAGTAATACTTTAAGTTAATTTATAGTTTTTATTTCGTCCGTCCATCTATCCATCCATATGTATGTACGTTTATTCGTTGCCTATCCACGGAATGCTAACGGTCGCTGGTTGAAGGCTGTGCCTTAGGTTTGACTATAACCACGCCCGCAAATAGTATAATTCTTTATAGATATTCATAAGATAAACTCACAAATAGTTTCATTCAGCTAACTGCAATGTCCATACTTAATAAGTTTCTCTGCAATTTATGTACATCGGTCTAAGGTAGGGGGTAATAAAAATTCATTCCAAGGCGCATAAGACTTTTTCGCGTGTATTTATTTACTTTTACGTCATTTTGCCGAAAATTACTTTTCCAAGAACATATAGAAGTTTAACACGCAATCAACTCCCTTGTTTCAGGCCCAAATTTAACAAAAATTTCATTTTTTTTTTTTGCGTTGATACTAACTTAAATTTATTACCACAAATTTATATTTTTGTAATGAAAAATACAAGAGTTCTCTTACACTTATATAGATAGTTTTTATTGTTTGTCGAAAAGTTTCTTTTTGTTATTTCAACAAAACTATATTAAAAGCTTTGTCTTTCTTGTTTTTCTTGTCCATTTTCATTAAGCGGTTACTTGAGATTGCTAAGTGATGAGTAATCTTTTCTGTTATTATAGTAGGGTTTGTATTTACAGCCAACAAGATAAATAGAAGCAGCTGTTCATTTTCACTGACAATATTTACATTAAAATTTAAATAAATGTTTGTTTATAACAAGATTGTAAGCGAATTAATCAAGGCTTTCTTAGTTGTCAACTTAAGAAAGTAAACTTTTTGTCGATAGTGTTGTACAAATTTGTTATTTGTAAGCTTTAAGGCTTAATTACCTTAACTTTGTTATAATCGTGCTAATTATAAAGTTGATTAAAATGAAAATTTCGCAGAATAGAAAAACCAATTATTTGTAAGTGGTGTAATATACTATGCTATGGAAATTATCGCAGTAGAGTTTATAATATAATAAGGTGTCAAGAAAGAGATCTCGGCATTTTATATTCGAAGAATATGGAGAAAGTTCAAGCGAAGGAGGGTGAGAAAGAGGGTAGGAGACAGATGGACAGACGGACAGACAAAGAGAGAGAGAGAGAGAGAGAGAGAGAGAGAGAGGAGAGAAGAAACAAAATTTTTTTTCTTTATCAATCTTTTTTAAAATTCCGATTATGATTTAAAAATTTTTTTGGAGCTTAAACTAAGAATTACATATTGCTTGATGTTTTAGGATAAGGTTTTGATGGCCATATTTCAGAATAGTTCTCACATTACTCCGAAAGAAAGCGCTAGCTAATCACATCATGTTTTACGGTACATCAAAAATACATGGCTTGTCTTAGAAGACTCGGGACGGAAAGTTATATGTCAGTTTCTTTGAATCAATATAAAAAAATTATAAAGCATATTGTTAATTATGGGCATATCTTATAGTCGGTTCGGATCCTGTTTTTACTGCGAGCCAGAAGTTTATAGGAAGCATTTATATGAAGTTTTATTTTAATATTTTCGTGGGGTGTAAGTTAAAATTGCGAAAATGTTCGTAGATGGACAACACTTGCGTTTCTTCAAGATGGCGATATCATATCGAAAGAACTTATGTTGGTTTGGCAGCTATGCTGCATTGATTTGAACAAGTGGTAATCAGAAGGCGCCATTTCTGGTGAATACGTTGGTGGCGTTAGAGCTTCCCATTCGAGCTGCAACAGTGCATCGCTGGGCAACTCTTGATACAAGCGAACAAAATGACATTTTCAATCAATTTGCGTGACAGCCATTTTTCCTCCCTTTCGAACTGACTCATCACATGTAAACGTCTAGAAATATTGAATTTGTCAATTGCTAAGCTGTATGAGAGTTCTTTGAGAGTGTGAAGTGGGTTTTCGTCCAATAAGTTTTGGAATCTATTGTTTTCGAGCTTTTTTGGTCTTCCACGCCGTTCTTCGCCATGGACATCAAAATTATCATTGTTAATTCGTTGAAACGCAAATTGACAATTAGGTTATGATGGAACAGTATAAACTGAATGTGTTTGGTGGGCTTTGGTAGCAGATTTCTTCTTTCAGCGTTCCATGATTAGCGTGGGCATACGTTGAATGCCAAGGACATTAGGTGGAAAACAGTTATCTTAGATAGATAAAGGCCGAAATCGTCGAATTTAATCGTTATGTGCATTGGTATATCCCATTCCTTTATCTTTTGCATGTAGATCTCGTTGGCCAAAATTAACGGCACCAATTTAGGCAAATATTGAACTTTTTCACGTAAAATCAATGTTTTCGAAAGTCTGACGTGATTCCCTAGCTATTCGCATCTGGAGTAAACGATTTTTTTTTTAAATCACATTTGCACTAATGTTGTCCCGGCCTTCAGAGCCCTTTAAATTGAAAGTGTCTCGGGAGAATGGCTCAGACGTTGCTATATTTTTACATTTTTCTAAAATAATTTTTTTTCCGGTATTCCTAATAATAAAGCTTTAAATATTATTATTCTTTTACTTTTGCTTCCAAAAAAAAATCGTCTAAAAATCTATTTTTGTAGGCTGTTACAGCCACCTAGCGTTCTAACGTAATTTTTAGCGCTTGTTTTTTTTCGGATGTTGTAAATGGAAAGATGAATCTTTTCAGTGATATGCTTGAAAATTTAAGCGCATTGATATGCTCATCTTGCCCTTTAATAACGTTGCGCAATTTACTCAAATACTGATTTTATATGAAGAATATCGATTGAAGTTGAGATGCTTTTAAACATCTGTAGAAAAATTCGCTAACAAGAATAAATTGTAATTCTTTACGCCTGGGGGCTCGTCATAAAAGGAGTGGTAGAATAATGAGAAAAAGGAGATCAATAAACTGTTCCGGAAGACATAATCAACGACATTGACATATTTCTTATATAAATTAATTCTAAAAGAAAACGGCAAAGTAAAAGATTATGAAAAGGCTTTTGCCATTAAATGGTCGAGAAACCTTAATTTAAGGCTAGCAATCTATTTAAATTTCAATTTCAACGCAACGGAGAATACTTGCGACTCATATTTCTTGCTGTGTTTCAGCTACCATTGACGAGAGATCGACAAGCAAGGAGGCAAATATGTAAAAAGACTCATTACAAATATATATGTGTACTTTCATTGAAGAACACCTTAGTGCACAATAACCGAACGTTTGTGCAATAGCTTTGCGAGTAAAGAAAAGTAAAAGAATGCATTATATTTTTAAAATTTTAATTTTTATTCCACGAAAATTTTCGGTGCATGTGTGTTCTAAAATTAAGTTTTGGTCATAATCTTTTCCTCCTAGAAGGCAAACACATCTTAAGATATAATATTTAAGCCTAGAGATAGGCAATGGGCAAAATTTGGAGATTTAAGATATTTTTTATATTTCCATTACTTTACCCAGAGGCCGCGCATGAAATTCAATCAAAATTGAATACTTGAGTGCATCAAAAAATTTGTTCAAAAACATTTTTTCCGTTATTTAATCCACGGACAACGCATACGCCAATACGAGTAAGGATAGCTTATGCCTTTGTTTTCAATTTATCGGTAGTCAAAGGGAAATAGCAGTAAGAGAAAAAAATTTATTAAAAAAAAAAAACCCTTTAGTACAGTAACAGTAGTTGTTGTCGTTGTCGTTGCCGTTCTCGTTGTAATTGTCATTTTTGTTGCTTTTGTTGTTAGTGTTGTTGATTTTGTTGCTATTATTGTTATCTTTGTGCGCTCTGCGTTGTTTTACTTTCCTGTCTTCTGTCTTCTGTTTTTTTTTTTTTTTTTCTTTAATACCGTTATTGTTGTTACTTATGATTATATCCATTATAGTGTTCTGGTCTCTTGTGCCATCCTTTGTTAGTAACGAGAGTAACGGTGACTGACTCTATGTCTGAATTTGTATGTATTGTATCCGAACATACGCATGTACAATGTTTTCGGATGATGTATCTTTGTTTATGTGGTTACAATGAACACAAAGAGCAATATTTGCAAAATTATCTTCTTTTACTTGGATACATAAGGTTCTAGGTGCATGCACACTCGTGCACATACATGTATCAAATCTTTCTCCGACTTGTTAAATCTTTGTGTAGGCAAAAAAACACTCTATAGTTGATTAAGGTTAAAGACTATGAAAAAGTAACAAACATAGGCGAACAGAAAAATGAAAAAAACAAAAAAAAAAAAAAAACAAAGAGAAGGAAAGGAAGAACTAGCGAAAACCGACTACGCTGTGCAAAAAGGATAATATTGGTTGGATTGTAACTTTTGATTGGTAAAACTTGCCGGCTCAAGCATTCTTTACATATTTTTCTTTTCTATTTTCTATTTTTCTTTGTCCTTCATTTCTTTTGTTACATCACTTCTGGCTTTGTTTTCGAAGTGTTTGGAAAAGTTTTTCAAGGCAATTTTTCGTTTGTTTCTGGTAAAACGTCAAAATCATCTTCTCGTAATTGAATTGTGTGGCCCGATTAAAATGGAACAAATGCATGCAAACAAACACACAAACAAACAAGCAATCAAACAAATAAACAAACAAATGAATACACAAACGAACGTACATAGTTGAGTTGATCTGCAAATGATTTTTTGGAAATTGTTCAAGAAAAACTTATTAAAACTGTATTAAAAATGAAGAAGAATTTCAGTAATTTCATTATACAGAAAACTTATAGAGCAAGTTTATGCTTTTTTTATTTTGAGGAAAGGAAATAAAAAACAAACGAAGTTAGTGAATCTTTTAAATGAAAAATTTGGAAACTTGGTAAAGTAAAAAATTTAATTAGAAATTCATAACGGGGAGTTAACTTTTGTTTCGGAAGTTAGAGAATGCATATTGAAGATACTGCAAAAAAAAATATTTGCCTGCTTTTAGGAGAAACTACAAATATTTTCTTTGCCTCCTTTTAGGCGAAACTGTGGTGTTTATTATTTCCGTTGAAATTTTTGATTTGGCCAATTTTCCATTATAATTATGAAATTTTTCTTTCCTTTTTTTTTATTATTAATAATTCCTTTCAGTTAAAAGGAAATCGATTTTTTTCTAAAAAAAAATTTTAGTGAAGACAAATTTAAACTTCTCTAAATTTAAAACAGCTTTATTGGTTTCCAGCTAATAAATAAAGGATAAGTTATGCTGTAGCATGTTATTGGGGGGGGTAAAGGAATTTTCGCCACCAAACTCGAAAGATATCTTCGCACTAAACACAAATAGCTCCGAGCAAAAGCTTTTGCCTCTTGGTAAAATTCAAATTAGCTCCTAGAACAACTTGATTGAAATCACAAAAAAAAATTTCGAAAAACGGTTTAAGCAAGTTTAAGCCTGCAAGCAACACTTCAAAGATCGCGTTCAGTGCAGGTGCAAGTGGTTAGAGGTCCTTCTAAGTGCCTTGTTTTAAATGTAGTCTATTTTCAAAAGTTTATGTAGATTGATGATTACGTTTAGAAAAAAAAGCCTCTTTTTTCGATTGCCCGCACTTTCCTGACAATAGTTGTATAAGTATACGGACGTACAGTCAATTTAGTTGCTTGTTGATTTTCTTTATAGCACCATTGCAAAATTAAAGTAAGTAGAGCTTTAACTAACACTCTGATGTCTATATTTTCCAAGTTCTGTAATTGAAATTTAACATAAGTAATCCTAGCCATTATGTAGCGCATCTTACGCTCTGGATTGGTCAGAGTTTGTAGGTCTTTCTTGAGGAAATTCACTTCACAGAAGCCAGAGGTCATATTAATTGCCCTATCGAAGTAAAATATATATTCAACCTAAGGCGGCATTCGACGATGAATATGCAGAATCCGAAGAGTGCGAAGACCTCTTGTTGGAAGGAGAACCCGAACACAGTAGGAAAAGGAAAAATGCATTGCCTTAATAGTCTTCGCCATCGTATAGCTTTCGCTCCATGCTTCATCCACCGCTTGGGCCGTCGACATAGTCGACGAGTTCAAAAAAGAGCCCCGGCGGATTGAAAGGACTTTTACTTCTGGATTCGTCAACTTACCGCGTTAAGAAATATCTAAATAAAATTTCATACCTTTAACTATGTATGGGTTTAAAAAAAAAATGTTGTGTTTTATCGAAATTGAAGTAAATAAAGTAATAAATTTGACAATAAATATAATGTATTTTCGAATGGTAAGGGAATGAATTCAAATGTCAGTTTGCCACTCTGGAAGAGAATGAGTGAGTAAAGAAATGTAAACGATGTTTACAATAATGAAAAAAGCTCCTTTTTTAACAGTATCTCTGAAACAACAAGAATATCTACTGATAAAGAATTCATTGTGTTTTCGAATATCATGAATACGGATGCTTTCGTGTAAGGAAAGAGTGAATGAATGTATGACGAAAGAGAAACACAAAAACAAAACTGTTTATTGGGGTTTCGTTATATCGATGAAGTAAATCAATGAAATAAAATTTTTTCTATATATCTTCATCTAAAATACATCTACACCTATCCATTACACCAGATGTTGTCGTACGAACAGCTTGATAACAATCTATGTATACAAAAAGTGTGCAAAAGCTGTTCAAAACAATTGAAAGCGTTCGAGAAAAAGGAACACATAAGAGCTATAAACACATTCATCAGTATCAACTATGAATACATAAAATGCGCACGCACTTAAACACAGAGAAGTTTTATAGTGTACATCATTCTTAAATGATGCCTAACATAACATTCCTAGCCTCATCTTAATAACAGGTATAAATCAGAGTATAGGTGGGTATGTCTTACCTGATGTATCATTGCCAAATAGGCAAAAATGATAGGCTCAGTGTTCGTATGGTTTGTCAATAACATTGTAATGAAAATTGATGAACTGTAATAAAGAAACGAGAAGAAAAAAAAATTGTAAATAAATTCGTATAAGAATAGAGTTTCGGAATAATAAGAGATTTTTTTTTTTTTTTTTTTTATTTTCTTTCGTTTCCATTCTCTTATCAATCAATTAGTTCTTGATAATCAGCTTTCATTTCTTCTTGTTACACTCCATGCAAGACTTTACAGGATTCATTAAATTTAATATTTGTATTATAGACTACATACTCTATTGGTTAATGAATCATTTTTATATGAAATGTACGCTTAGCGAGGAATTTGTGTAGCCTTTTGATCTTACGATAATGCAAGATATTTAGATATTGTAACACAAAGGACGAAATTAGTCTGCTTCACAGTCTGACGTGGTATGCCACTAAGTCGCTGTTTCGTGTTGGTTACGGTCAATTTTTCAAAGTGCTCAAGCCGGCAATGTTTGTGAAATACTGAATAGGCGCTCATTATACGAGGGTTGATTGAATAGTTAAAGACTTAAAAAAGTAACAAGACATTTTTTCTTTAAATTGATTTTTATTTTTCAACACAGTCTCCTTGGAAGTCTATGCACTTTTCCCAACGATGCTACGATCTACCAAACCAGTCCAAAGGGTAGTCACTGACTTTTTCCGTAAAAGAGTCATCAACGAAGGCGATGTGATAAAAATCTCTCCCACGAGGGTAACGTTTAACTAAGGTAAGAAAACAAATTTAATTAAGGCTCAACCCGATGACTAAGTCACGCCTTTCTAACCGTATTCTGTACATTTTTGCTCCGGCAAACAGTAAAGTGTTAGCCAGCTCATTAGCCGGGCTAATCAAACCGCCTTTTTCTTCACAAGTACCTGTTTTTTTGAAATTTCTACCTACGGCTTGTCAGGTAATGATGTAGTATGCTCCAATAATGGCTTTTCCATTTTCATCATAATATCCAAACAAAGTATATATATATAGCTATACCGGAAAACAAAATATCGCCCTCGCTTTTCCAGCCTTTGAGATCGATTCTCTCTTCACAGTCTTAGAGTGTGTCGGTGTTTCCAAATTTCATCTACAACAACTCATTGGGACCGGAAGTCTGCCTAAACTGCTCTAACGGAGAATTGAGAATTTGTATTCAAACAGGTTTTTGGCCAATGCATCCGATGTCCGAGGAGCTTTATTATGCCTTAATCTTCTTTCAAATGCGCCGAATACGTTCTTTGGATATGTTCTTAGTCTCTGTTATCTCTAAGCTAATTTTAATTTCACAATCGTTCATGTACTTGAGCGGTATGGTCTAAAATGAGCCACCAATCAAGTGCGACCATCTCATATCCATAGCGGACAAGCCAACCTTTTTGCGTTCTAAAATAAGTTAAGTAGGGAGCATACGAAATAAGTTAAGAATTTATCGTGTGGAAATAATAATACCAACGTCAACGTCAATCACATACACATGCAACTAAAGCAAAAAGTTTTATAACTCTGCTAATAGTTCTCTTAAATTTTATGTATTTTTTCAAAACGTATATCTATTAGCTTTCATTTGTTTGAAAATTCATAAAACTTTTGACATATATGATGTTTTTTGCATCAAATGTCGATAGTAAGGATGCATGTACATGTTAAATAGAATATATAATTAAAAAGATATTTTCTTATTCATATTTAACTTCAAATTATGGTAATTTCTGACACATACTGTTGTTCATTTCTTCTGGCTTCCGCTCTCTCTCTCTCTCTCGGTGCACATGATATATATATACACATATAATAGACTTAAAAATGCTCTCTAAGCATTATTAATAGCTCTTCAATTTGAGTTAAGTACTGAGAATCCTATACACTTGAGTCATGTGTCGTGATAATGACTGACAGGCAGTATTTCGTATCAGAGAACAGCAAAAAAAAAAAAAAAAAAAAGAAAAAAGAAGAAAAAGGAGTTATATTTTACGTTTTTTGCACATTTTGAAATGTGTTATCATGAGGGAAACAAAAAACAAAAAATAATGAACAATATACGTCTATGCATGCACGCTTCGTTCCAACACTTGAATGTTAGCCTAACAACACATATCATTGCGAATGATTGGTGCAATGCATATGCCACATGGACACAACTTCAGTTTCACACGTACATAAGCGTGATGTCCATCCATATCACTTTAGATCTGAGCGTATGGTTGCCATAATGCTTAAAGTGGTATTTGCTTGAAATATGTAGACAAAGAGATAGAAGATAAGCATATTTTCAGGCTGGCAGCCAAATACTGCAAATATTTTCCTGTACATCAATGAACAATTTTAGATTAAAACTTAATGACTTATGTTCAACGTATTAAACATGTTTTATTTACCCAACTCTTCGGTGAACTTTAAAAAAATTTTAAGTTATTTCTTAAGTAATCTCTCATAAATTAATGTTTATGAAAGACACAATGGCGACTAAGGCTATAATAAACATGAAAAATTAATAATTTTTGCCTTTTACATCATACTGGAACTTTTAAACAGAACTGCTTTAAATTGCGTTAAAATTCTCAAAATGTTTAAAAAAATTTAAAATTTCTATATAAACTTAATACGAAAAGTTATTAGTAAATTGATCACTTTAGTAATATCACGGCATACGTTAAAGAAATATAAGGACCTGGGCACTCGGTAGACGCTTTAGTCATTTAGATATGGAAAAATCACCTGCGTTGTGGTACGTAAAATAATAACAAATATTCAAAGAGGCTCTACGATGCCTGAAATTTCATAGAAGAGTTAGTCAGATGTAGAAAATATTTTTGGGAATGCAATTAACATGTCGTAGACAGCCACATGGGATATTTTTCCAATCGGAGTATAGTTAGTCTTTATGACTGTATTTTAGGATCAACCTTGAATGTTTCGTGACACCTCAAAGGCTAGATATTGTCATAAAACAGCGTTACCGTAGATTTTTTTAAACATTTATCAATCACTTCGTAATAATTTTATATGAAACTCGAAATTTCTGTTCTCTATTGTAACTCAAACCATCGACTGAAAGACGAACTTGATCGAACGCCTATCTTGATCCCATCATTAAACAAGTAAGAAAATTATGTTCGGTCCTGATTGAATCTTTTATAACCATCACTTTATGAGTAACTAGCGAAAAATATGCGAAGCAATAACATTCATAGTTATTTTTGCGTAGATGTGTGGGCGTTGTAGGCGTGTCCTTTACCGGTTTAGGTTAATTTGCAAATTTATTGGCGATGTGGTCATGTTTGCGAACGGGGGAAGGTTTACCACACGGTTGCGTAGACGGACAGGCAGACAGATGAACGGACAGATAGACAGATGAACGGAGAAAAAAACTTACGTGCACTCCGAGTGAGGTTTTTAAGAGGTTTGCAAGAATATTAAATTGTCGTACACTATAATATTGAGTGTGCGTGGTCACTTTTGCTCACTCATAGAATATATGTTCAAATTTTTGTAGATCTATCTGGTGTAGTTTATGAGTGGCGTGTGCTGCAGGCGTGTCCCTCGGCCGATTTAGTCTATTTTCAGTATAGGTCCGCGTGCAAGAATCTCCAATGTTTTTGCCAAATTTGAAGCCGATAACTTCATTTTTGCGAGCGGGAAAATGTTTATAACAGACATTATACAGACGGACATGGTTAAAACGCTGATTAGGAGTATATATACTTTATCGGGTCTCTGATCGTCCTTGAATAGGCCATTCCCGATACTTTCTTGACTAAACGTGCATATTATATGTCGTATCGCTTTTAATATCTAACGTAAAAAGTTTACTTTCACCTGACGTACATATTCATATTAGCTCGGAAAAATAACAAGCATTCTTGAATTGACACTTCCTTCATAGTATTATGTATGTATGTGTGCGTGTGTGTGTGTATGCATGTGTTTTGTTCACAACAAATATTCTTTCTAAATAAACGAAAAGCATTTTTTTTTTCTAATTTTTGGCAAAGGTATGAAAAAATTTCTTTACGAACTTTCCTTTACAGTTTGATGAATTTTTTATGTAATTAAGAAAACAAATCTTTTTTTTTCAGATATTTGCAAAATTATATTAAAGAGTGAATATCTTTAAGAACTTGAAGAAATCTTATTTTAATTGCAAGAAAATTTGTTACTGAATAAGAAACGACTGAGTTTATGCTGCACCAGACCTATAAAAAGGCTTTTCTGGATATTCTTACATAACTTAGTGTTAATTTGTTCTCTTTAAAGTTGCAGATGTGCACTTAGGCGTCGGTCATGGAACAAGATTTATGTTCGCTATGAATTTATCATACTTTACGGTTAGTTTAAATTTCATGCTAACGAAAGGCGGAAATGCTTTGCAAGAAACGCGAAGAAGAAACTTTTTAAAAAATTGTTACGTAAGCATGGGTTTTTCCTTTTCTCTTTTGTTCGTTAGGTAACGTAGTCGGTTACAATAAAATTGTCCATTCATATAAAAGAAAATATGAACCAAACAAATTTTGCAAAAAAAACTTTTCTTCGCTAGGCGAAAACAGAGAAGAAGACGTTAAAGAGAAGTGTTTTGCAAGGCATAACATTGTCGTTGTGGTGATAGCGGTTATTGGGTGAGGTGGGGGATATATAAAAGATATTTGAAGCTATGTCATTCTCTATTGCCTGGTATCTCGCTTAGTGGTACTTGCTCTTTACACTTTTTTTGTAGGCTTTGAAAGATGAAAAATTGTGCAGATGCATGCATTCCCTTCGCCATCAACTATTCTGCTAGTTTAGCATTTCCGTTCGCTAACACATTATTTTCCAGTTACCTCAAAATCTTAAGCTGTTTGCGTATAGCGCTTATAAGCTTCTTTTTTCCTTCTCTCTCTTTTAATCGTTGTTGGTTGCTTTAAACTTCAAATGAAAGCAAGCAAGTAGCAGCACATTTCAATGACGTTGGGTAGTGTGGCATGTGAAAGTAAAGAACAGGCTAATATTTTCTACATTCCATGGCGTAGCTACTGTTGATATTGTGGGTGTGCGCTGCTTTCGTAAGGAAGAAAATAAAATATGTAAATAAAAAATGAAATAAAAATATTTTTCTGAAATGTTTGGGAGTTTCCTGGGCTTGAGCTTCATGTTTGATATGAAAAATTAATTTGCTTTCGTTAGCGAATTGGTTGTGTATGCGCTCTTGTTTTCAGAAACAGAGAGTAGGTATTCCATTTAGCACTGCCTTTGACAGGCACGCTTTTCAATTTACGTTTTGTATTTTTTCCATCACCTGAGGTATGTTTAGTCTGTCAAGTACCCATAAAAGGCATTAAAACACGCATGTTAGGCTCTACATATATACATAAATATATACAATGTATTTCTATAGACATATGTGCAGGTATAGTATTGACCAGCATAAAAGACGAAAATAAATAAAAGGAGTGACTTTGTCGGCCTATTCTATTCCACCTCAAAGTTTTGTTTACAACAATAAATTTCGTTACGTTTAAGATAAGCAATCAACTAAATCTTCTCGTATTGACCGTACATGTTAAGTGTGATTTAACTGGAAAGGTTTAATTTTGTCAAAAATTTTCAATGACTTATACCCTAAACATAGCGACTTTCTTGTAAGTACTGCTATAATATGCCGTTATATACACGATAAGCTAACGCATTTATATATCACACAAACAAAGATTTTAAATAAAAATCTATCTTGTTTTTAGAATTTTCAAAACTTAAAAATAAACTTAGTTTTTTTTTTTCATTTTGATCAATAAAAACAAATGTCAAATTCTATGAAGAAACGCTTGATAATTTTTCTAATTAATTCATTATTCACATCCGAGTATTTATTAAGAATGATATTTATGGTATTTAGTTTTACTTAGAAGACAAACCGAGTAAAGAAATTTTTTGTGCTTATTTTACCGACCGTGGAAACTTATACTATACATGGACCACTTTTATTTATTTATTACACTTATACAGAAACTCAACTAAAAAAAAGACAGTCGAGTTCAAATGACTCTTAAAGTAAATCTTAAATTAATTATTATTAAAAAACTTAGTATAAGTACAATAAAACAAATAAAAGGAAAAAAAAAAAAGAAAAAAGAAAAAAAAGCATGTACACAATTAGCACAGAGCCACACCCACAACCGGTACAGAACCCAGTTGCAAATGAACCCCTAAGCCATCGCAAACATGCATAAGCTTG
>CCAG010015975.1:0-61391 GCA_001077435.1 Glossina morsitans morsitans | reverse complement strand
CACCAAAGACTTTCGCCAGACTAATGGTTGCGCCCTATTCAGAATTGGTCGTTTTAGCTTTCTCTAAAGAAATTATTGCTGCATGATGAGTTTCCTGTAAAAATAGGCGATCATTTGTTTCAAAGTACTTCGCGTGCGCACGACATCTGTTAGATTGCGGTCATCTTGACCCAGATAGATGATTGCTAATTCCTTTTCGGCTCATGCGAATCCATGATAGATCCATGATTCGCCACTTGTTACGATGATAATGCAAGGATTTGCTTGATCATGCATCTTTGCTTGACACGACCATCTTTTGAGACTTTGTTAAGTTATACGGCATCTAAAGTGAAAACCAGTTCTTGCAGAGCAACAATGTTTTCTGTCACGATTCAATCGATTTCGCACGACCTTCACGAACTTGAGCGATAAGCGAATGGCGACGGCGACTAAGCGCGTCGTACACTCGTTTCATCCCACTAAGGAATGGGTCTTTGTTGTCTAAAGTGCAGATAAGTTGATTGATGCTTGCTTAACTTGATAATCCACGCCGAAAATCGTGAAAAATCTTTGCATGAAAATTTTCGAAAGTTAATTTTATTGCTTCGTTGAGGCACAAGTTGCCGTAAATAACAGGAATTGCGCTCAAAATACAAAATGTTCTGGAAACGGTTGCAGTCACAAATGTTAAACTTTTCCATGAAATGAAACAATGTAATATAAAAAGTCATCTCCGTATAGTTGTATGCATTTTCGACGAGTGGAGCTGTTAAATTGTTTAACTGAGAACAAACGAATGCATTGCAGCCGAGGTTTGAATTGCTTACAATTGTTCTAATATGAAAAGATCAATGAACGAAATTGGAATATGTTCGAAACTATGTTGTTTGGTCGCCTAGATGGACGGACTAAGAAATCTCTACTGAGCTGCAAAAATTACAATCGTATTTTATTGGTTTTAAGGTGAATAACTATTTAGATAGCATAGTAGCAGACTGGATTGCAATAGGGTCTTTTATTTATTTATTTATTTGTTGACTACAATTATACATTTCAACCGTAAGCATATTAAGCGAAACTCTCAATATTAAAGGCTTAAATTAAGTATTTCAAGAGAAGATCATTACATAGCAACCTTACCAGTTTTATTCACAAAGTAAACAATTTTCTAATATATTTTTTTAAGTCAAACTGTGATATAAATCAGAAAAGTGTGCACATGGGGTAAAGTAAATAGTATACAATATCAGCAGAAGAGCAAGTAGCAAAGACCAAAGCAACAGAAGTCCAAGTTATTATATCTAATACATAGCTACTTGTAAGGTATGGTCTACCGTACTGAGATTCAAGCCGACGACCGCTGATCTGGCGGTCTTTAGTCTTATACCCCCAGGCTATTGTTCATTCTTCGGAAACTTGTAATGCTTAATTCCTTCGCACTGAGAGCGTTTGCACAGTCGTTTACTCTAAACTATGTTAAATGCTGCCAAAAATCACAGTTTATGTCTGGATTGTATCTGCTATGCCCATGCATTATTAGTAGATGCCACAATGTAGGCTACGAGAGCTCGCTATTAATAGCAATCAACTTGAAGATAATGCCAACCTTTACATAAAGGTCAATATTTCATCCAAGGATGGTTTTTCGGGTTGCATGGCAGCGTATTTTAAGGCATCTTGTAATAAATAAACAGAAAATTGCGTCATTTCATCTACTTACAGTGTAAAGTAAAACGGTTGAAACGCTCTTTTTGTGGCTACTGATGTTGCTACCATTGAAATTCCTTTTCCGGTAATAAAGAAAATTGATTTTGATGGTCTGTTATACCAAAATCTATCCTTTTGTCGCATTCTTCCTAAAAAAAGCTCAGTTCTTTTTTGTCCTTTGTAATAAATCGTAAAACCTGGAGAAAGCATATGAAGTGTAATACAAAATTTCTTGAACAATAAGACGAATGTGATTCATTTATAATTCATAAGTCGTAGTACATAAACAATCCAGTACGTCGATCTTGTATCGACTCTAGTTACCTTTGTCAAGAAAATCAAAAGAAAATCAAAAGGTGACGATTACGCAACGAATTGAGTTTTTAATTTCAACGGAGTCGCAGCTGTAGAATAAACAAAATGCTGGAAAATATGCAATGAAAAACCGATCAACATTTCCGAAAGATAAGCAAAAGAGATCAAAGAGATCACGAATTTCCAGGGTTGCTCCTCAGGGGTACTCCTCTTAGGAAAAAGTGTTCAATTTAGAGAGTCTTTAATTTTTACATCGACCGATCTGTTATATGAAAGAAGTCATAGTTTGCCATCAAATGAAAAAATGTTATCGCAATTTTTTTTAAACAATTTTATCTTCCTTATGTCATCTTTTGAACAGATTTTACAAATGTTTATTTTTAACCAATTCATTGAAGTGTAAATATTGTTTTTTTCTTTTTTTTTTTTTGTTCTTTTGAACTCGTATACAACGCAATAGTTATGCATATGCACGTTAGTTTTTGTTATATTTTCACAAATGAAATTGTTTGGATTTTTGGCATTTGTTGGTTATTTTCAAATCAAAACGTTAGCATAAAGTATAAAAAATTTGCAAAAATTGATTGAACATAAATGTGGAATAAATTGTGTTTGGCAAAGGATTCCATAACAAATAAAAAAAAGTATTACACCATCACTTTGCTCTTCTTTTTTTCCAATTATTTTATAGTTTCAAATGAAAATATATTTGAAAAGTGATTGCTTTGTGGCATAAACAGAAGATGCAGCAAATTTGTTTTTGAAAGGTTAGCAAAGATTTTATTTCAATTTCATCGCTCCACTCATAACAAGTTAAGAGAGATTGCATTTGGCTTTGGCTGAAATGTTTTATATCCACCATATGCGTATTCAAGCAATTAAAAACAATTTAAAAAACTTTAAGGATGTAAACAATGGCAACAACGATTTTCGTTAGTTATGAGTAAATCAATTGATCAATGGATGCCTTCTCGGCATAGGGCTCTTGGAAACTTTTTACACATATTTCTATAAACTTTACGAACAACAGCCGTTTTAACTTAGTACAAAGTGTTATAAGCAAGAATGTTTATGAAATTTTCTCTAATTTTTGTCAATAAGCAACTAAGCAACTAAGAGTGGAGTATCGGAAGAAGTGAAGTAAAGTCCCATTACCCCAAGTTTAAGACTATGGGAGTGCGAGAAAAAGATGGTAGATGGGGATGGGGACAGACAATGAAATCTCATTTCATGATCTTCCGCTTCTTCTTTGTCATGATGGTTATGATCTCTAGGGATGTCCCCCATACGTGTAGCACGGTGCTGCTTAGAAAGAAGTGAGCAAAGAGAGGAAGAGATGCGGAGTGGCCGCAGCAGACCGTCGACGACGGTGTCATGCTTTCATAAGTAAACACTCACTAAAGCACTTACTGTGGCCAAGTTTGATCCAGTCGCGCTGAGATTTAAACTTGCACACACAGACTCGGTAGTCGCGACTTTTATCTTCTCAACGGCTGTTCTTTATGCATATTTCTAGAATAGTAGTAACTTTGCGTATTCTTATCCTTTAATGGTGAATTCACGACGCAAAAAATTTGCACTGCAGTCGCTTTAAGCTTAATCACGCATCAAGGGTAAGTTTATTATTTCCA
Organism: Glossina morsitans morsitans; assembly: GCA_001077435.1. Taxonomy (NCBI): domain Eukaryota; kingdom Metazoa; phylum Arthropoda; class Insecta; order Diptera; family Glossinidae; genus Glossina; species Glossina morsitans. Next base: position 57,756 of record CCAG010015975.1, on the reverse strand, counting down.
CTTTCTACGTTAAATTAAAAATTTTTGACTTATTTTCACTACGAAAATCTTGTACGTATTTCTTTTTATCTTTCTTATGCAAAACTTTATATTTTTTTTAGTAAAGTAATTTCAAGCGATGAGCAATGTAGCTTTTCATTTATTCTTACAACTTTTTGAGACTTTTCACAGATTATCTTCCCACATATTTGTTTTTATAAGTTTCCCCTCTTTTTATTTTCCAAGTTATAGTCCAAGTTGTAGTTTATTTGTTGTATTCCCTTTTCCTCTTTATATAGGTTCTTATTGCGAATAAAATAAGTCATAATTATGATTTAACAGGATTATTATAAGGAAAAGAAGAACTAATTAACTTGTAAGGATAAAGTATGTATATACTCTTAATATAGTTGATGCTAAGGTGTTTAAAGTTAAAATAAATAAAATAAATGTTGAGAAAAATTGAAAACCCGCAATATAAAACAAGTAGAAACACTACAGTGAGCCACGGTTTACTGTAAATAATAAATATGAAGACTTTTCAGAATAAGTCTTTAAGTAGGTCGTGATTGAAAAGGTGGCCCTGTCCGAACCATTTTCAACAGCTGTCGTTCTTGAGCCAAAACATATCAGTGTACAAAAATGTTATCAAAAAATCTCAAAAATAATGAGTTGTAGGTTGGGCACAGCAAAGCAAGACGGAAAGACACACCTATATTAAATTAGAAAGTAAGTCTGAATGGACTAGCATAATAAAAGATGAGTCTAGCTCGAGTTTCTCCGGGTGTTGCATACGTCCACCCTTAACTTAATATACTGTTGTATTACAAGCGGTATATGGTATAAAAAAAACAAGTATAAATATACAAAAAGGTAAATTAATGTAATAGAACACCTTTACTGTGAGGGCAAACAAATCAATAAGACGTTACATTTTCTTTTTTTTTTAAGATAACCAATCACGGTGACTGGCAGAGAGAGTAGAGCAAAGAGAAAGAAATGGCAAGGTAGTGGGTGCAGCGTAGTGAGTGCGTGCCAAATCGATAATATAAATATACCTTCAACGACTGGAAACTCTACAGCAGACACTTGTAACCGAATGGTTATTTCCAGATTACTTGCAAAGAATTGGGCCAAAGTAACAGAATTTGGAAAGATTCGCGATCTATCAATAAACACCATAGCCAAGAGAACAGAATAACGTTCACTCGTTAATTTACTCCTAAAAAATCAACCAATAGGCGACAATTGGCACTTAGGAAAGCTACATAAAAAAGTAAGACACTTTTTCTAGCGAATAGGAATTTGTTCATTTTTTTTAATTAAACAACAATGTAATTAATGTATGTATTGTATATAAGCAATTCGTTTATAATTAAAAAGGCTTTTGTCATTTTGGTTTAAACTACGGAAGCGAATCGATTTGAAGTTTTTGCATCTAAAAGTATTCAATTAAAAAGATTTGTAAAGTGCTCCTAAAAGAAGACAATATAAAATTTCGAATTTTTACTTGAAAATGCGTTTATTATTTATTGCAATTTCTTTTCTATTGTCAGCATTTAATTCAACTTTTTTTATTGTCCTGACTTTCTTTCTACTCACATAACACTTTCATTTTCTATTTATATAATACAATATAAATGAAAAAAGTAGTTCGAAGATATAATTGAGTTTTTTCTTTTACACATTTTTCTTTTCTTTTGCCTTTTTAGTTCCGTTCGCTCCGTTTCCGAAGTTTTTCCTTTTCCTAAACATAAAACGTATAATATTTATAACATGCTATTGTGCTGATGTCAGTAGTGCCTGAGCATATAGATATTTGTGCAAGCATTTATTGCAGTTGCATATAAAATGGAATGTAATTGAAAACTGAAAGAGATGTTACAACAAAAGAGTGAAGGCCTTAAACCGAGAGAATTTAATTAGTAGATGAAATAAAGCAATGCCTGCAAAAAAATTTACAAATGGATGAGATTTTGATTATACGTACACATGCATATATTCAGACATACGGATACATGAATACATATCTCAATATACATACGAAAGATGGATAAGTGAAAAGAAATTGAGGATGAAATACGGAGGCAGAGAAATGACAAAAAAAAAAAACATTAAAATTTTACATAAAAATATTACGAGAAAAACTTAAAAAAAATGCACAAAATAATTGGGAAAATTTTTAAGAAAGCTTTCAATAAATGAACGTAATTATCAATGTGGAAGAACACATTTTCCCTCTCAATTATAGGTAATATACGCGAATAAATGATGCGATTTGTAACAAATACGAGGAATCGAGGAATTTATCTCGTCTGTTAAACTTCTTTCAAGTTTCCTTTTGAAGCTGCTGGAAAGTGCTCGCTATAGTTGCCTTTGCGAAAAGCAATCATAATTTATGGGAGATGAGAGGGTCAGCTTGTGTCTTATTCGAGATGTTTTACAAAAATTAAAGAAAAAACTGGTAGTCTGAGCAAAACTTTTGCGCTTGTTTGCTAGCACGAGAGCTTATATACAGAGCTAATTACTTTCTCCTTTATAGTAACCTATCAATATCCGAAAAATTTTCTCGCTTTCTAACTAGACGCAGAAAGCAGCAGACTGCCCATTCCAGACTTACTCTGCGAAGTTAGTTATAGAAGAAAACCAGAAATGATTAAGGCACAGCCGAGTAGTTAAGAGTCGTGACCACTAAGTCAATATTCGCGGGTTCGCCTCTAAGTGCGGTTTGATGATCACAGCTGGTCGCAGCTAAATTGAGTGCTTAGTTGGTGAAGAGATGAGTCGCGACCACCAAGCCGATGCTCGCATGTGCGAATCTCAATGCGATTTCATGATCATATTTAGTCGTAGCTAGAATGAGTGCTAAGTCAAGTGAAGGCATAACACTTACCGACATGGACTAGGCCGCTTTCCACCTTTCGTTCTCTCATCACCTTGTTACACGTGTAGAAAACACAGTCGAATGTTTGATCATATAAAAAAAAAAAAAATTTGCCTGATTTTTCTCATTCCGAGGCAAGCATTCGTGGCCAATCTGCAGTTCAATAGGTCAAATGGATTTTTTGCATTCTTTTCGATTTTCCTGGTAAGTACTATAACAAAGTCTAAATTACCATGAAATTTTCGCACATGTATGCTTACGTTCGAATAACGACTTATCTTATTTCTTTTCGCTTATAGCAGCCGTCCGCTTTGCCTTTTATGCATTCCAACATCGTACGATGGAGTTTTTCTTCAATTACATAAGAAAAACTTTTTGTGGAAAAAAATCTTCATTTGTATTGACGCTTTCGTTTGTGAACATGACGCGGATAACAATTTGTGGCGATTTCACCAGCTAAAGCATACGTTTAAACCATTGCTTTTTCGGTAATAGATGGCTTGCTAATCTTTTCTTAGTCGTGTCCTTGTATGTTTCATTTCTTCGATTTACGCTGCCGTTGAATAACCAGCGCGTTGTCTGAAATTGTCTTTCATTGCACATACTGTCAAGGCAAAATGTGGAATATATTAATAAAGAAAACTAGTTCTTTATGTGGAAAAAAAAATTTCATAAAAATTATAATAAAAAAAAATTAAATATTCCGTTAACTTTGACATATGATGCGTAACGTATTGCTAAAGAGTTTTCAGAACAAAATAAAAAAAAAACGCCTTCCTTTCTTGTCATATTCATTAAATGCAATATATATTAAATAAAAATGGGTTCAAAAATGTTTAATATTAAGACTTGAGTTTACCCCCAAAAAAAAGAAAAACACGTTTAAGTAAAACTAAGCAGTTTGATGAGCGACATATTAGCTCTTGATATTTATTCACTACAATGCATGTAGCTAGTGCCCGTTTACACTTTCTTTTTATGTGTTAACTCTAAGGTATGCTTTGATTTCCAGACTTGACTTTAAAGGAGCCATCGGAGATGCCCTTTTTCTTGATCTTCTTATACGCTTCTAGATGTCTTCGCCGTAAAACGGGAATACTTTCGAAATGCACGAACATCTGCTTGCAAAACCTTTATTTACCGTAGAGACTTCCTTTGATTAGCACAGTGTTTGTAAAGCACGGTTTCGATACAATACGGCCCAAAGTTTGCGAATATTGTAACACGTTTTTGATACAGCACGAACAAGTTTTCGATACAATACGGTAGACATTTTCTTGGTTTAGGTTATATCTAAGTATTAATAGTATTACTGTGATGATGACATTTTAGCTTAGATAAAAATATAAAAGGATTTCACATAGCACGATCTCGATACAGCACAGTGGTAACCGCGCTAAACGGGGGACGCCCATGTAATATATATATATATAATAACTTTGTATGAATATATGCCACATACGAAAAGACCTACCTTTTGTTATACTAAAACGTGGATATAGACACATTTCTCTTCTAAGCTTGTTTGTCTGTCTCTCCGTCTCGTATTCTTATAATCATTTTTCAGGTCGCAATTTTTGGAATATTATGATGAAATCTAGCACTACGCTGTGGTTTCGCCCAAGAACGAAGGCTAATGTTTCGGCTTAGACCAATTTTACGACCACTGTCCAAGGAACTGCTTAATTTCAGAAGTGGTTGCATGAACATATTAATCAGAGCGGTCTAGTATATTTAATGAAGGGCCGTCACCCACTATAATGATGTTGTTTACTGTTTATCGCTTCCATTGAAAAGTCTTACATTCATTTTATTTTGTCTTGAAAGTTCTTAGGTTTCACATTGAACTCGTTTGGGCATTTAACTACACAGAGAATTTATTTTCCCTCTCAAGACTAAAAACTCTTTAAATGATTTGCTATAGATGACATAGAATAGACAAAGCGGTAGGACATGTAAATCGTTTTCGAACAAAACATCTGCGGAAATTAAAGGTACAAACGGGGCAAAGGATAGCTCTCGATGTTTTTGTAACTATTGTTATTAAAGTTAATTTAGCCAGGGAAAAAAATTCCAAGATTAACATCATAAATCACTAACATGTAAGGCTATCAGCTTTGAGATTTGAGCCCAAGATCATCGAGAGTCCAGTTAGTCGAGATCCTTTGCGCGCTCGGCGAAAAAAAAAAGAAAGAATTGTACACTGACCAATAATAACAACGAACGAACAAATTTTTTAAGGGGTATATAGCGTTCGTAACACATAAAGCATAAAGTATAAAAGGTGAAAGGTTGATTTGCTCATTTCAACAGCTGTCAACTAACTAAAGTCGTGCTAAGTGCATACTGTAAGCACATACAGAGAGAGATTTTTTGGACAAAAATATTTAATTTGAAGAAAAAGAACTTGAGTCAGTCACAAGCGATTGTATTACGATCTTTCGAAAGGTGCTTTTCTTAGGCACTTTATATATATTGTAAAATTATTTTATTCAGTGTCTTATGTTAGATGTGCTAAATTTCCAAAATTAAAAGGAATTTCGAAGAAGGAATTGATAATGCTTCTTAAATCCTTTCGTATGGCATTGGAAAATAAATGCTTATGTAAATTGAAAATTTTAAAGTACTTTTAAAACAAGTGCTCAGCGTACCATATGCAGAGGAATATAAAGAGCAATGAAAACGAGAATAACACGAATAAATACAAATTGTAAATCGTCTTATGGTAAATGCCAGCAATTTATTATATTTATTGCAACTAACTTTAACAACGCAAGAGCAGAAAATTTTCATGACCGCTACAGAAATGTGAGATACACTAGACTTGTTATTCTGTATATAGGTGAACTTGTAAGCCCTTAAGCATCGTAGGCCCTATTAAACGAGTATATATATGTATATATATTTGGGAAATGTAAGAGTTGCATATCTTCATCCGTTCGTCGGATTCTTGGGATAAAATTATTAAAACTTGTTACATATATTTGCGTTTAATGATAACATTTTAAGTTTTAAATTATAACTGATTCGCTTATAACACTTTCACATTACTTAGTAAAGACACTTTCGTGCCACATGTTGAGTAGAAGATTCATAAACATTTCTTATTCATTAGTATCTAGAACGAGTTTTTTCCCAACTTCTAATGGCATACAAGCTATACGATGTATCGATAACAAAGTACTTAGAAAATCCATTTCTGTTTTTATCCACGGCATAGGCAAATCAAGAAAACTCGTTCCAAGCGTCTGCCGTTCACGTTAATTTTCGAATACCGAAGCGAATGGACGTCTTGTCCTCAAATTATCAATTCTGTTCACTTTCGATTTTGGCGTCGTCGTTCATATACCATTGCATCAGTAACCATAATCACATCCAGGAACACAGGTGCAGACTGACGCGTAATGGGGGACATAGAATCTAGATTGTCGTGGGGAGATAAAAGTGTGAACTAAGAATACCGGTATAAATTAATTAGTGAATTCACGTAGGAAAATAAAATAAATATACATTAACTTAATCAGTCCGCCGACGGGGCTCGAAACTTAATCGTCTGGAAGTAGAATCTTCATAGTTCGCCGAGGATATTTTAGGCAAGTGAAGAGAATTCATTGATTCCTAACTAAGGAAACAAAAACCGGTCTGGGTGGCCGGGTAGGCAAAAAATCTCAACTCGTAACTCTATGGTCGTGGGTTCAAATAAAGTTTTCAATCAAGGCGATAGCCATGGATGCTTATGCTTTAAGAATTTAGTCTTAGAATTTATTTCTCTGGCTAAATTTATTATCACGATAATAATCAAAAGGCAAAGCTCTTAGGCATTATTTATTGATTAGTTTATCTTTGTTTTGGTATGTGGCGTATGAGTGAATTTAGTCGTAGAGACAAAGACCTAGAGACAAAAACTATAGGAGATATAAATTTGAAATATTTTGCAGAGCTTTGGAAGTGTTTGAATAACTATGGCGCGAGTCACTATAACGGTCCACTCTTATGACCATAATTAAAAAGGGTGGATTACGAAGGATTATCATTGAGAGATTTGTAAGGTTCTCTTCAGAACTTTTACTGATTGCTGCGTGGGGTGGAAGTAACCTAATTCAGTTGCTGGTTTTGAAACGTCCAAAAATATGCACTGGAGAATACGATAGGGCTGGAGTTCAAGTTAGACAGAGATTCAAGTTGGACGGATTAGTGTCTAATAGTCGGCAGCAAAAGGTAAGAAAGAAAATGAAAATTTGGGTGATTTCCACCAATCAATTTCTGAAACTGGTGTAATCAACAGAGTGCCTATAATCGTTGAACAGGCCCAGAGGACATTCTTCGATGAAGGACTTGCTATAGATTATGCTGCGATTGGAGACCCGTTAATTAACATAAATTTATATTTTATTTTACTTAGTCCTAAATATATTAAATCTAATAGGGCAGGTCGCCATGACTTTCCCCCAAACGAATAAAAATGAATGATTGAGTTTTCAGTGCTTAAGGTCTCAACATTTTTTAAGATTCACCTCTACAGAGAGTGTAGTCAAGATTCGTGGCATACATAGCATTTTATTTATTTTTTCTGTCTCCTTTGTTTCTTTTTCCTTTTTCTTATTCTCCAGCTTGTACAGTTTGTGTCCACTGCAGACATTAAACAAAAAAACTTTTCACATGACTTGAAATTCTTTACATAAACTTATGGCACACATCTACACTTGTATATGCGTGTATGTAACTAGCAATGGACAACTCTAAAAACTGGTTTCTTTCTCAGTCGACAAGAAGATAAAAATATAAAATAATGTTAAATACACAGTAATACAAATGTGCCAAAACGAGTCTATTTTCAAGAAAAAATATACATAAGAAATAAGTGTTGAACATCAGGTGTGTTTGCTGTTATTGTTGTTCTTATTATAGCATATAAACTCCGCATTTGTGTCTCTTCCATTTAAAGTCTTCTGCTTCGTTCACTTTTTATGCTTTGTATGATGCTGTGTTAGGTTTGAAATCGTAAGCTTGGAAAATTCTTAAGCATCAAATACATGCAAATGCATTTAAATACTTGTGAACAAACAAAAGAGAAGAAACACAAGTAAAAAAAAAACGAATAATCAGTCTTGACCGAATCTTTTAGACCCATTACCGTTATCCTAAAGAAGAGAAAAAGAGTAAAAGAACTAAATCGCCATGCTCAACAATATGAACTGGGTGCGGCTGATATTTCCAGAATAAAATAGTTCCTCGCTAAGGTGTGTGGGCGTTGTAGGCGTGTCCTTTGAAACGTTTAAGTCACTTAGAAATTGTTTTGCAAATTTGTAGGCGATAAGTTGATTTTCGCTAACGGGAGCATGTTTATCGCGTATACTACACGATTAGTCGGACGGACAGATGGACGTACGGACATGCTTAGATGCATAAAAACTGGCTAAGAATTTACACACTTTATGGAATTTTTGAAGCTTGTTTCTGCGTATAAGAATAGTGAAAAACAAATTAAATGTTGGTACCCTATAATATTTCGTAAGGGAGGTCAATTGTTTCCACTTTTGTACAGGTACTGCAGCATAGCCAATGTCCCGATTTTTGTGCATTGATCTGCTATAATTTATAAGTAATGAGCAAAGAACCAATTTTTCATTTCTTTTTAAAAACAGCTTACGTGGCACGGTTTGCATGTCTTTCGAGCGATTAGGTCCATTTGCAATACCAACTTGCGCGCAACGACTTTTAATGTTTCTGAAGTTGAAGTTGATAGCCTCATTTTCGCGGCCAGGACAATGTTTGCAACAGACATTATACAAATGGACACACGGACAACCAGACGAATGGACAGACAGCCATGCTTAAATTCACAATTCGATGTTTATCAAGAATGCATATACTTTGAGAAGTCTCTGAAGCTTTCGTCTTGGCGTCGCAAACGGTTAGACGAAATGAACATACCTTTCACTCGTCGGTGATAGGTATAAAAATTGAAAAAGACTCAACTGTTATACAAACACTGACAATGGTTTTGGTGCTAAGCTAGATATGCAGCAGGTTTACTTTCCGTGCAAAAGAAAAACTTAAGTTGTATTAAGCGGTCTGAAGACGTAGTGCACGAGCCTTGCACTCTTCTCGTGTTTACAGAAAAAAAAAAAAAAAAAAAAAAAATAAAGAAACTTGTTTCACGTTTAGCACGAGTTCGTGGCGATGCTGTTGCAATATCGTTCAAATAAGTTAATAAAATTGTAGAATGTATTGTGCGTGCCATGCATGGATGTGAATGTGCGTACACTTAACAGCAAAATATGTTAATCAATGTTTAAAAGCAATTTCAAGACTTAATAAGAATTTTGCATTTAATTAGGATAAAAACGCAAAAATTTTTACGTGAAATTAATATCACAGCTTAACCGAAAAGTAGCTCAATTAGACGCACAAACACACTTTGACGGAAATGAGAAAAATGTAATATGAGAGATATAGTTGTTTTAAGAAGAATCTTGTCTTGTCTTCTTCTTTCTTTCTTTTTTTATCTCGACCTCTTGCTTACTTTAGAATGCGATCATGTTTGTGATCACATTTTTACATGACTGTGGCTACTAGTAGCATCGATAATTTCTAAGTTGTCCGCAATAAAACTTGTAAGCTGTGGAAATATCTCCTCGATTTTGAAAGTCCTTTAACCAATGTGTTTGGTTTAAAGCCGCACACTTTTAACTTTGCTAACTGCAATTTAATTACGTCTACATGCATCAAGCGCTTCTTAGTTATTAGAATTTTGAAAAAGATGACAATAAATGGAAAGAGAGTTAGGCAAGAAAATGGAGTAGGCTTTTGCTTACGTATTGATAAATAAAGTGGTCGAGAGGCAAATCGACTGGCAGATAAAGGGATCGGCAGACAAATGGAAAGGCAAACAAGTAGACCGACGGACAAATGGATCGAACGGCAAGTAGACCGACAGACAAATGGACTGAAGATCAAATGGATAGACAGACAAATTGGGAAACAGATAAGAGTAGCTATAGATAGAGAAGCGGCAAATAGACAAATCAACAGCCCCATGAACTCAAAGATAGGCTAATAGATAGAGGGATCGATAGAAGGAAGCACCAAAAAGCAGACGCACCGTTTAACGGAGCGGCGAAAAAAGGAGAAAAACCGCACAGCAATGACAGACACGTAAGGGAACGAACTGATAGTCAAGTCGACTAGTAGTAGTGGAGATAGATCGGCAATTAGATTAACCAGTAGGCAGATATACAGACGGATTGACAGACCAATGCTTTGGCAAACCTTGGATCCACAGATATATGCTTTCTTTAGAATATTGCGCCGACACTACATATTACAAACAAAAGCTCAAATTTAGTGTATTCCCAATTCTTTAGTCATAGATGTAGTAAGTTGATTCGTTCTAAACCTGCCGTTTTAAAAAGTTGGTTTAATGAACTTTTTAATATTGTTGGCGAAAAGAAAATCTGAATATTTTAAGGTTTTTAATTACCTTTGCAAAAGAAGCAAATAAACTTATAGAAGAAGTTAATTCTTTCAATTTTTTTTTCCGTTTTTTATTTATTGCTTTAAGTATTAGGATGTCGTTAATTGGTCAGAATTGTTGAGCTTAAATATTTGTTTTAGAAATTATATGTAAAAAAAAAAGTTTACTCTGGTTAGCCAAAAAAAAAAAAAAGAACGAAATTTATCTAAAGCGGATGGGAGTGAATGGATAAATGGTATTCATTACAGATAACATGACTATATGAGCAACAAGTAATTGGTGTTAATCTTCCTGCTAACAGGCCAGACTACAATAATCAGTTTATCCGACCCGAACGCATTTTCCTAGCCGGCCTTAGACTGAATAAGGCTTTTCTCAATACTAAACGACTACATTTCCCATTTCTTTCTAAATCCCTTTTATCAAAAATTAACGAGCCCCTTGAGTCCGTTTCTCTCCAAGCACGTGAGGCTTTTGATACCTGGATTATACTTCATTTATTACCTCGATTTTTCTAGTTGCACTAGTCTTTTCTATAATCCTGTAATTATTTGTTTATCTTTTTAACTTTAGACCACTACTTAAAGCCTACAGGAACGTATGGTCTAGTTATCCGGCGCCTTTTAAACCATATTTTGTAAATTCCATTCCAAAAACTACAGAAAATAAATCAATAAAATAAACTCTAAACGCGCAAATGACGATTGAATGATATTTTTTATGAAGAATTGTAATTTTGTCTGCCGGAAGGAATTCATGAAGCAGTACACCACGCTACTTGAAGAAAGTTTTATAATCAAAGTTATCATAAGACATAAGTAAGACAAGTCTGCTTGGCGCATATAAGAATTGTCGCATTCGAGTTAATGAGCGAACAAGCAGACGTACCAGCCAATGAAATGATTATCTTGAAGATTTGAAAACATTTTAAAGGCATTGTGAAAGCATTTCTGAACCTCTAATTTTCGTGGTTCACGGGTGGTTGGTGGTGGCTGACGTCCTCCCAATTGAAAACTCTGTAAGAGTGCTTCGACATGAATAAGTAAAGAACATGAGAGGAAAACGGTTTTCTTTTTGGAATTCTTCGCCTTCTCCCAGTTCCCTATGGAAAGAAGTCATAAACTCAATGATTGGAATGAAATCTTTTATTTATTTTGTTTTTTTTTGCATATATTGCAACTAATTCGATTTCTTTGCGAGTCAGCAAATGCTTAGTGCATGGAAAGTAATTGTTTTTTTTTATATCTTTTTCTTTTTTTTTTTTTTCCTATTTTTTAAACCAAGCCATTTAACACACAGTATCGAAGTAAACCACAAGTGCGTATAACTGATATGCAAGCATGTGCGAGTGTAAGCAACGTTAGTTTTTACGGAAAATTGAAAGAAAGAAATGAAAAAGAATTATTATACGTACAATGGTTAGTGACCTGTAAACACGTATTTTAACAAATTATATTTGCCACAGGAGAAAAATCTTTATAAAATGTATATACGAGTGTATGAATGCAGATAATGAAAGCATATCTTTTGAAAATTAATTTTGTAAAAAAGAATAAAAGATGAATACTTCAAAAAGATTTCAATGCCGTGCAACGCATACGATAGCTCTACAATAATATTTGCTTTTCCATGTTAGTCTCTTTTTAAGCAAACTTTTGTGTTGAATGCAAATAAACTTTAAAAAAAAAAAAAAAATTGTTTTAAATTATTTTAAAATTGGTCCATTAGCCAAGAGCAATCATCTCTTCAGCTTTCCATTGTATTCTTTAAAGTTATGTGCACATTATAATTTGTTATCTACTTCACCTTTTTTTTTTTTGTACTTGTGTTTACAAGTTTTCTGAGAAAAAAAAACATGCTTTAATTACCATACTCACGCATAAGCGTTCACATGAATTTTTATTTAGATATATTGTTATAGCCGCCACCAAAGGATGAAAGTCTATTAGATTTGCCATTCTGTATATAATACACAGAAATAGGTGCCATGGCTCACGTAGAGTACATAAGTTGTCAGACAAAATATGAAAGGTCTTAAGCAAAGTGGATTTCTGAGTTCCTTTGAATCGATATAGCCATCTAAGAGTCTCCGCTCATTGGCTGTTGCAAGAACAAGATTGAATGTGGGATACATATCCTTGATTGATGGACTTAGGCCCGAAAGATGTTGACCTAAACTTTGAGGTAAATATTCATTAAGATCCCAGTTCCTTCGAAAGCTGAGCTTTCCTTTTTATTATTGTTATTTCTAGCTCTCTCTCAGTATTCCTCGTTGCTCCCCAATGTATTCTGCATTCATTCATCTACTCCTCTGTCTCTTTCTGTTCATCTCAATTATGAATCCCAAATATGATGCGTTCCTTTATCTCTTTTCTTTCATAAATCAAACATTTTTTCGAAAAAATAGTTTGAGGAAAATCTCTAAAGTAGCTTTAAATTTAATCTAACGCTGAGTTTTCGCGTCGAACTCAGAAGAGTAAATCTGAAGTGTTTATGTTTTGCGTATGATGAGCATTCCAGATTCGTTTTAAGCCAAATAACTCTTCCATTTGTTGTTTTTCTTTTCAACAACATATGGTGAAAATATCCAAGAATTTTATTAACTGCGTATATGATAATTCAGTTTCCAGGAATATAAAAAAAACATAAAAAAAACTTTTGATTAAAAAAACTTTTATATTCACTTTAAACTCAAAAACTTTTAATATTTGAATTAAATTCACAGATAGTGCGTACAACGATTTTGATAATTTAAAAATATTGGTGAGTGAACCTATAGCTACTTCTTGGAAGTACAAGCGTATGGCAAAATTTTTCAAAGAACAGATTTTATGGTTAAATGCGGTAATAGTTCCTATATATCTTCATTTATGTTTCTACCGCAGGAGTGGAAAAAAATGATAAATTTTACGATTCAAAAAGAAAATAAAACTTTTAACATACGCATGTTCCTAACTGTTCCGTTACGCGATGATCGGTGAGCAAAGAGAATGCGGTTCCTACTATCCACTTCATTAGATTTTATTTTCAATGTGCTATGCGGATTACAATTATGAACTAATATATATATATATAGACGCCAGCCGTTGTTGGAAAGAAATTGCTTTTGTGGTCTATAGCGCCAGAAGTGTAAAGCTTACATTTGAAGATTAAAGACGTTAGACTGCGTAGTTTAGTCTTTTTGCAGCAATCGGCAATGAAATCTCTCAAGGAATATGTGCACACAAAGAAACACTTTTAAATAGCTATGTGCTGTAACACTTTTACGGCCAAGATAATCAACGCGATGGCGAAGCTGCTCTAGGCTCTACTCTTACACAATCTATTCATTTTTTAATAAAAACAAAATAATGCCTGGTGGAGCTTCAATGAGCCCGTAAAGACTATCGAGATGAAGGTCAAAACAAATCATCATCCGTATGCAACCTTACGCGACTAATTCATTCCATTCTGGTCTTTCTCTTTTAAAACCGGAAAAAAGAGCTTAAGATTGCTGCGGTTGATGTCTTTTTTTCACGGTTCTCGCTGTAAAGAGGCCACGGAAACCGTTGAAAATTATTGTTGAAAACGTTGTTGAAGGGTAAAAATATTTTCTTCCAAATTTTGTCGCGTTTTCTTTTGCTTAACTCTTGCCAAACGTTGGCATCAATCACTCTATCACATTCACTTTTCGAACCCTATAACACTCTCTTCTCTTTTGTCTTCCTCATGTAGTCAACATACACTCTTTGTTTCACTATCCATTTCTGATTACCATTCCATGCGGCGTTAAACAAGTCATCAACATTATTTATCCAGGTCACTTCCAGGTAATCATTTTTCAATGAAAATGTATAAATAATGATGCGGCAGCAAACCTTTAATGTGCGATCAGACAAATGTATGATAAATTATTAAAATGAATGATTGAATAGGTTTGCGAAACAATCTGACACACAAATCTTCATTATAACAGAGTTGAGAAATAAATTCTTCGAGGAATCTTTGACGATAGCAAGTGAAGCACGACTATACAGTCGGCACATTTGGTATGTAAGCCCAGTACCGTAGACCCTACTGTAAGCACGATACGAGTGCGGCCGCAATTATAGTGAACGTTCGATCGGGAAAGGCTCTATCCTCGCTCCTTCTGTTTCTGTGACTATTAACGTGCTTGCAGGCATATAGGTCATAAATCCTGAGCACTTGACCTCTTGAGCCTTTAAGAAAAGTATATGTTTATAGTACGTAGTGAACACACTGGCTATTAATATATTATGTTATAGTAAGAGTTATAAAGTCGAAATAGCAATGTGACCGTTGTGTGAAAGTTTACATAAATCCCTTGCTCTCTTGGGGCACATTTAAAAGCACGTGACTTGACTCTGTTTGTGCAAATGTTTTTATTCATCTTCCGTCGTAGTTGACAAGATGTCAAGAATAATGCTTTTCGAAGTATCTTAAGCACTAAGTTTATGGGTGGGTCCCGTTATGTGCGAAATTTCAGTTTTTGACAATCGTCAAACCACTGAACTAACAAAGGACGTACGGACGGATCCTATTGAATCACCCGGAATTTTAGAGTGTTCAATAAGCATTTGTTGCCGTAGCAAACATTTTCGAATTTGTCGGTGATATTAGTTATGGATGTCCTCAAAGGCCTTTAATAAAATTTTTCACCTCGAACAAGTTCATTCTCAATAGGAACGAAATTTTTAAGCAAATAAACTATTTGTTAATCTTTTACCAAAGTTATATAAAACATATAAAAAGATTATAGTGGAGCACGGCCCATCATCAAATACCATATACTGTTTTGCTTAAAAGAGTTATTCGTATAAGGACGGGAGTGATAGAAAAAGAGGTTCGATCCGAATAATTTTTGGCAACGTTTATCTTTGGTCCAAAATACGTCATTTTTCAAAATCTTCCACCTTTTAGATGAACACAAGGAAACAAAGCGGACAGGCGGACAGACAAGATTAGATCGATTCAAAAAATTATTCTATCTCAAGTCTCGCTGGGTATTGCCTAAAACCGCACAAACCTTTTATGCACTTGCAACACGTGTGGTGTACGATGTAATTAGCATTTTATTAATTTCAGGACTGGCAAAAGAAAACGCCACTTAAATTCTCATATCATCCTGCACCCGTATGCAGAAATCGTGTTGTTGCATGTGTGCAAATTCCATTAAGTATGCAAATATAAATATATTTAAATGGTGTAGATTTCGTACATCATTATCCTAAATAAATTGTTCGCAATCAATTTAAGAAAAGCTTTTAAATAAAAAAACAAAAAAAAGAAAATTGCACGCTTAGGATTTCATAACATTTACATATACATACGTGCGTACTTACATTTCTACTATTTCAAAAGACTTGACTGATAAATAATCGCGGTTTCTTTTTTATCTAAAAAGGGAGAAAAGAAAAGGAAAGGAAAGAAAAGAAAAAGAAGAAAATAAATTGAATAGAAATTTCAATAGTGACGATAATTTAAAAACGTAAAATTCAATTCACCACAATTACGTAATATATTGTATGTGCGTAAGTATTCTCACTTAAAATCGTAAATAAAAAACGTGTACACATATACGCAAGAGTGTACAAACAAGAGAGAAGTTATGCATAGCTTAAGTAGAATCTACGCAATCCTACCAAATACATTACTATTAAAAGAATTTTCGAAACGTTATAGCTAAGCTTTGATGATGAACCTAATTTGCTTTCATGGGATGATCGGTGGACCAATGAATGATACTTTTTCCAAATTTTCAAAATTCGTTGTACGGAGGCGTACTGTTTCGCAAAGGTTCCACAATAACTCATAAGTCTTAAGAAACACTTGTCTTTAATAATAAAACACTGAAGGAACCTCATGGCATATAATGGAAGTTTGTCCATCAAAGAAGCAACTTATCCGCATGAGCAGTCGAGTAAATAAGAATCACGAGTATTAAGTCAGTTCACGCAGATCCAAATTTTAGTGCTTTCGCAACAATGGAAAATGCTCGGTCGGTATAGGCCCTAAAATTTACCACTAGGCTGCGGCTACTCCCACTATCTCTTTCTCTTCTTCTGCTTTTCTTTCCGAACGTCATAGCGTTAGCGAACAGAGGACCTTTCCTGATTGATTTGTTATATAAAAAAAAACTTCAATAAAAGTTCATAAAAAGAACAGATTCCTTCCGGCATCTCGAAAAAGTTCAATACATTCAAGGGGGGCTTTCGTTAATACTAGTTTTTATAAATTTTATGAGAGACATGTCCTATGTTTTAAAGGTCGCGTTACATTCTATAACGTCTTTGCCTTCATAGAAATACGATGCTTAGTTAATTAAGATTATCAGATGCAAGAAATCTTACGGTCCCAAATTCTTTCAAAGTATGAGAGCATGACCTCATAAACATCTTAGATCGCGAAGAGACAGACATTGATCCTTCCTAGGTACTTCAACATTTTCGATTAGTTGGTAATGCCTACAAGCAAGGTCTTAAGGTCTAAGCAAGGTCTAAGACTTTCAGAAAATTTAATTCGCTTTTCTATTCTGAGGAAACTTGAATGAAAATATTAGACCAAAAAACATATGGACTTCTTGGTCAAAACGAACTGAATTATTTTCCATTAAAAATTTAAAAAAAAATTTATTTAGCATAATTTTTTGCCCAAATTTGACTCCTGTTTTTGTTCTTATCGATATAATTGTGGAAAAGCATATTGTAATATCTTTCCATCCTTGAAATACCGACTGCATCTGCACAAGTGACCCGTAATGATTTCATTGTTTTTACATTTGTCAGTTGAGTGTAACTGTACGTAACCGAGAAATAACGAAATAACTCTTTTGAATCTTATCCTTCTCCTTTAGTTTTCTTCGGATATTGCACAAGCAATTGCAAATTTAATATGCCTCCTAGCAGTAAATAAAATAAATAAAGAAAATTGAATCCGTTTTAAAGGATGAACCACTTTTTGTATCTAGATTTAGTTTATTATATATGCTACAATAACGTTCAACAGCCTTAAGGGAGACACTGCATTTGGCAAGACATTGCATATGAGCATAAGATATACCTTAAAATGCATTTCTATATTTATATTGTGTGTGACAAAATCATTAAACTTTATTAACAACATGTTGATGGGACGTATGTCACATCTTTTCCGCTCTCCAGTGCAGTTATGCACAGATGGTTGAAGCTAATATTTTTATGTTTATACAAATATACAACACATATATATGTAATACTTAGTAAATATTAGTTAGTAAATCTCAAATATATATATATATATATATATCTTATGTTATGTTAATGTTCTTAAAAAGATTTCGAGAATTTTACTCATCAATCTTTGTGCATGTTTTCAAACTGGTACTTAGTAAATGTTACAACCTGTTCATGATATCCAATACATCTTCATGTTTTAGTTTCAGATAAAAAAAAAAAAAATAAAAAAAAAAACCCACAAACCACATAGAAAATCTATGAAGAAGAAACCACAACATGTTCGTACATGTGCAGTATAAACACTATACATATGTAGTCTGTACTCCTATCAGGAAAATAAATGTATTATTATAAATTATTGCATAAAGTTGTAAACAAGTTTTCTACATTTATTTCAATGGAGAAAAAAAACTTTGTAGAGAAGAATTTGTGTCTCTTAAAGATAGATGGTAATACCAGCACACACATACACACACACACACCCAACACACATGTACACAGGAACGCACGTGCATAAAGCACAACAAAATATAAACACAAGACAGAACGTTACCACCAGTTTTCACTACAGATAAGCTCGGATGCATATGGAATGGTATTGGCATAAGTACGTGATGTATACGTTTAGTTCATAAGTATTTGCATTTACTACATAGATATACAAGGGTATTTTTACGCAGCCATATATAACTTAAAGTTTGCTTAAACTTCTATATGAAGACTATAGATTGCTGCACTTGTTTAAGCAGATCGACATTTTATCTCTCGTTTCATCTTCTTTTCAGTTTTGATTAATAGTTTTTTTTCTTTCGTAATCGCTGATTACTTTTACATATGTTCATTTATATATATATGGGTGTTTGTATGTGTACATAAAAGCGAATATAGAATAACCAAGCAAGCAATAAAATATTTTAATAAAAGATATAAAGTAAAGCCATAAGCATCTTAACAAGTCAGCAAAAAAATGTACTTTTAATTTATATATGTAACGGAGCCTTAAAATCCAACCGTCTTCATATAGCACAACAAAAAAAAAATATTATATTCGTCTTATATAGAATTTTTGATATCCACCATTTCAAGCTTTTACACAAAAATTGTAACTGACTTTACTTAAAAATTATTTGTACTCAGTTCTAGTTCCACATTGTAAGCTATATCGCTTTAAATAGGTCAGATCTGGCTTTCACCTAAAGTTTTAAATCATCGCTAATTTGCGTACGAGATTTTACACTGATATGTGCTGGAGTTTATAGCTTGCAGTTATTTGCTATTGGGGACGTTCATTTTTAAACTACAAGCATATATATATATATATATATATATAACGAAGCCCAACTCTTCAATAAGTAGCCTTTCCGGAACAAAAGGCAGATGGAAAATCGTACAACTTTTCATTTCCTAAACAACTCTAGTAAGGATATAATAAGTTTTTTAAGGATATGCATGGAGTTTCTTTGTTTCTTCTTTACAATCAAGCAGATTGCTTCATATGGTTACTTAAACTTCGTAGAATTTTCTAACTTCACCTATATTTTTTTGGATGAAGACATCGTCAGCAATGTTGTTTGATTTGAATTGCCTTCATCTGTCTATGTGTCTGTCCATCTGACGTATATGTACAGTGCGTATTTATATACATAAGTGAACAGTTAACAATGAATTACAATTTTTTGGCAGTTTGTAGTGAGGAAACTATGAGGAAACTATGGCTGCTTTACAGCTGTTTATATCGAGTAATCTCGATCGTAATTTGTAATTTTACGATCAAAAGATTTGCGTTTCGATAGCTAGAAAGAATGCATTCTTCATCGATAGTTATAAACTCGTTAGTCGTTACAGTGAGTCGCTATTCCACACAAATGTATAATTACGGTCGAGTTTAAACGATATCGATAGCTACGGAACATGGCAGGATAGGAATTTAGGGAATAGGCAACTTACTTGGTGCTATGTGGATCGCCTTCGAAAAACTATTCCAATCCATTGCATATTGAATAGAATATGCGCCTTCACCTATACGCCGATAGCGACAGCCCTGCATTAGATAAAGTGATATAGGGATTTAGGGAATAGGCAACTACGATGTCTTGTCTACTTGGTGCTATGTGAATAGTTCTCGAAAAAATATTCCAATCCATTGCATATTCAATAGGATCTACGCCTCAGGACTAAAATAATTTCATTAATTTCACATAAAACTTACTATCTCGTCGTTGAACAAAAACGCACTTGAAAAACATTGAGCAGACATGTTTAAAAACCATTCAAAAAAATTACTCCAAATTGATTGGTAAAAAAGACGAAAAAAGGGTAGATTTCAAATCGTTCCGTGGGTTGCATTCACTTCATACATTCCTTAGCGAAAGTAATATATAGTATAAAAACAGTTATCGTTTATAGTTATCTTCAATTTTTATAATGAAAATAAAGGTTTTTCTAAATGAAATACGAGAACTAACTATATCCGGTTTATGTGGCGTAGCTCGATTACCCAATAACTTATGTATATGCCTAACAGTTAGTCTCTAATAGTTCGTTGAAAAATGAAAATTATTTTTCGAGTGCTTTTTTTTTCAACTAACAAACCGTTTGATTTAATCATTACACTAGCACTTGGTTATAGAGTTGTAGCACATTTCAAATGAAAAAAACAAATACATTTACATGAATTCGGCATTCATTACACATGTACACATATATTTTCTATATTAAAAATATACGTTTATAGTTTCATATATAGAAATCATTGGCATGTGCAGTATATATGTGTTTGGGCGGGATTAAAAAGTAATGGCAACAGCAGGAAAGCATTTGCTACGAGGAAAAGAAATTGTGTCAATAAAACAGTAAAATAATTGAAACAAATCATCTGATATGGAAATCGATATAATATTTTATTGTTTTTCCTTTTCTTTTATTTATATGCTATATAATCTATATATGTATATATTTCTCTTGTTTTTTTCATTCTTATTTTTGCTAGGTATTAAGCAACAATTCAATGATTTTGCGAATGAAAGCAAAAGAATCTAAAGCGCGCAAAAAATGCAAATGCAAATATTGTATTGAATTCATTGAAAACTTGAAAACCATTCTGGATTACGCGTAAGCACTACACTACATCACTATACAGCAATAAAAAAAACCAAATAAACAAATATTTGCTAGGATGTGTAGGTATATATATGTATATATATATATATATAATAAATGTTATATCCACATATGCGCTTATTTATGGTTTTGTGAATAAATCGGTTGGTCAACGAGCTGTTTCATTTAAATGTTTGTGGGAAAAACATAAACTATAAATAAAAAATAGAAAACAGAAATCAACAGATACATTATCCAATGTATTTTAGTTCTTTTCTTTTCAAATTCCATTTAAATGCACTTTTCAACACAAATCTTATACGTACGTGCAACTTTGTTTTAAATGCTTTTTTTCGTGTAAATAATCCTTATTAAATAAAAGTAAAAAAACAAAAAAGAAAAAATGTTTTGAGTTTTTGAAACCGCTTTCCATCCGCTGGCTATATGAATGTGAAAGAAAAAGCGCATTTACAATCCAAGAACAACTTTTTCGAATACATAGAAATGCAAGCATTGTTTTATAATTTACTATCATTCTCTGAGTGCTTTCATTCTCGGTCTTGTTTGGTTAAAAAAACTTCTTTAGTTGGCACTAACCTGGGAATAGTACTTTACATAGCCCAGTGGAAGGAAAAATGTAGAGTTGAAGTCAATGGAAAGCAAACATTATGTACCTAGTATTTAAGGCCAATTAAGAAAGCGAAGATGGATAAATATTACTTTTCTATCGTTTTTCTCTTATCGTCTCCTCTTTCATTTTCCCCTTCATCTGAATCTGCGGCAAACATTGCTAGGCTACTATTTAGACCACCTAAGACCGTGAAGGTTGATAAATATTACTTTTTGTTCCTTTTTCTTTTCTTGTCTTCTCCTTTTTCTTAATCTAAAGTCGCATCGGGTATTTTCAGCCAGTACGTCTTGCTGATTAACATTTTATGGTTCAGAAATTTTTCAAAATAAATTGAAATGCGTTTCAATAATACAAAGAAGGGAAAGTTTAAACCAGCAATTATAACTTAGTCCAGCATTTATACAGCCCTGCCTTCGCTTCCCATAGGTCTTAATATTATTCAATAATCAACAATACGTGTATGATTTCCTTCGAAGTGATGTCTTTTTGTGTTACCCTTGCGAAAAAGGCCCTGTGAACTTAATACGTTCAGATCACCGAACACTTCTTGGGGCTGTTTTCAAGTTCTTCATACAAAATTCGAGCAAATAGGATCGACTCTCTTTATTGGAAAAAAAAGGCAAAGGTCAAGGGGAAGTCCTATCAGTGAAAATCCGCATGAGTAGCAGAGTAAGTAAGAGTACCAAAGCAGTGTTCGCGGGTTCAAATCTCAAGTGTGGTAGACTTTGCTTTGGTCGTAGGTATAGTGACTGCTCAAACAATAAAGTGGGAACACTTATCTATTTGGCGCACGCCCACTAAGCTCCGGTCGTTATCTGCCTATTTCTTTCTCTTTTGTCTGGTTTTTCTAACCGTCATTGCGTTACACAAATAGGGGCGATCCCCTTAGTGTTTGGTCTTATTGAAAAAAAAAAAGAAAAAATTCCGATGCTTGCTTGATGTAATTTGTGGCGTTTTTCGGAAAAAAATTACATGCGTTTTGTTTTTTTCTTATGAGGAAAATTCATTTAAAATTTTTTATGCTTGTGGCCGTTAAACAACACAGTTTGAGACAACCTAACAATTTTTTTGAACGCAATATATTTGCTGTATGCAGTTTTGTTGATATTTTCTCCTCCAAATAACCTAGAATCTCGAGCAAATCAATACAAACTTTCAATGATTTCAACACTACTTGAATACTTGCTAGCGCATACAGATGGTTTCGAATGAAAGGCCTTTGAAAAATTTTTCAGTTATGCGCGCGTGGAGTCGCATGGGAAGCAATGACTCGGTGGAGAATTTTTAATGTGATAGCTTTCTTCATAGAAGAGAGCGCGACACAAATTGAAGCATAACTAATGTGAAGTGATGTTGATAAAAATTGGTAGCTTACGATTGCTCTTTTCGCTCAATCAACTGAAAGATTAGTTATTTGCCACGATATTTAATTTATTTATTTATTCTTTTATTTACACATGCAATTCGGTTTCTGGACTGACTAATATTTATAAAGTAAAAGTAAAAAAAACAACAAAAACAACATATTCATGTATAAATAAATGACAGCAAAGAAAGAAACAAAAAAGAGCTCGGATCCAATCTAGGAAAGAATCACTAAACCAATGCTATGCCAACAGGCAACAGCCTGGTAACTAAAACAGGGAATATAATTAGTTTAGTTTACGAATCATACGAACCTTTCAAGAATATAAGTTAATTTAGATCCGCCGTAGGCAAGACACGCCTATTAAGGAGAATCGATGTGATAGTATTTAAGGAATCTGATATAGAGATAAAATTATAGACATCATCTAGCTTTTTGCAGAGCAGCCTGAAAGGACTGAAAGCCTTGAAATTAAGTCTATCTACACTGAGCAATGAAGTTAATCTGTGGTAACAAGACGGGCGAGTCGAGAGCACCAAAAATGCAACACTTATAATATACCTATATTTTTCCAGTGAAGGTAAGGCTAAAAGAGATGATCCATTTTCATAAGGTCGCAAGCAGACTAATCAGAAAATTCCCGACAATTTTCTAACTCTAATTAATATTGATTTTCATCAATGAGATATTTTTTGCCTATTTAGAGTTTCGAATTTTATAATAATATCCAAATTACGGGCGCCTTTGGAGGCAGCTACTGAATTTTCAACATGACAGCCAATATTCTGACTACCGATGGGGAATAGTTTGAATAAAACCTTCGTTACTGTTGTTTTGGCATAAACACTTGTTTTTCATAAAAACCAGTAAGGACTTATTGCTATATCAGATACCATTGCTTCCGGTATTTTATCATTGGTTCATAAAAAGCAGTTGAAATTACGAATTCATTTATTAAAAGAAAACGACAAAAACGGAATACAGTTTAAATTACACAAGTAAGAAACTTATACTTGGCTATGGCCGAATCTGAAAAAAAAAGTGAAATTTCCATATTCGTATAATATTGGTTGGGCACGACCTTTTTCTCTTTTTGTACAGATCACCCAAAGAAAACATGAGAAATTGTTATTACTGTATCTGTTGTACTTTATTGGTAATAAAAATGCATTTTTTACACCCTGCACCACTTGTGGGTCAAGTGTATATTAAATTCTAGCGAATGCATGCACCACGAAGAAGGATCTTGCGAAGACATTGCCCCTTTATTGTTTAGAATTACTATCTGAATCGGTGTAAATATGTCTGTCCGTCTTACCATATTCTTTTCTTGTGTATAACGTATTAACCGTTATCTTTGAGATATTGTCATTTGGTACACTGACATGTTTTTATTCAAGAACAATCGCTATTAAAAATGGTTTGGATCGGAGCGCTTTTTCGAGTACTTCTCATGTAACGAGTTATCTTGAAAAGTTGTTGTGTGAATAATTGTAGGGCGGCCATAGTTCACTACATTGTTTTTAGTTTTTTTTTTTTAACCTTTGAAAACAGATGTGTTCCCCGTCTATATTGTACTGTGGGTGCATTCTAGGACCGATTTTATACATTTCCGATACCAGCTCGCGTGGGAAGACTTGTAATGTTTTTTGCAAATTTTAAGCCGATATTGTGAGTTTTGCACACACATCTATACTGACGGACAGACATACCGATCCAGTATTTACGCACTTTATAGAGAAAGCGAAGCTTTATGATGGGTGTTGCAAAGCTTTTAAGTAATTAATCATGGCTTCAATTTCCGCTAGAGGATGTGAATATAATAAAATTCATTTCCGATATAGTAATCTATTTGAAATAGACCGAGAAACTATAGGTTTTATGTGATTGTAAAATATTGCTCCATCACTCGACTGTGCTAACACATGACGCTTGCATTTTGATTAATAAAAATGCCTTTTATACTTGTTTTTTTTTTACATTTTAAGAGAATAATAAAATTTAAATATCATTTTACACATTTTCTTCATTAAATGAATTCCACAGAACTTTGAAAATACTTGAACTATTAACAAATGTTAATGAAATATGTTAAGCTTTAGTTTTCCTTTGCGCGTGCAAAGCTCAACTCAATTAATACAATTAACGTATGTATGTCTGTACATATACTTATACGCGTATGTGATTCTCCCCAATTCTTTGTTTTCTTTTGTTTAATTTTCGGCCTCAACGCCTCTCTGCAATGAACGCGAAGGGTTTTACCTGATATTTATTAAAGTTTCCACTCGCTATAAACAGTTGATCCATTTTTTGTTTTTTGCTCGTTTTTTATTTTATTTCTTCATGCTTGAAAACATTTTCCCACACACAAACATTAGTTCTGTTCTTTTTTTTTGTATTTTTTTTATATTTTCCTTTCAACATTTTATTGCCGCTATTTTCCTTTCACTTTGTCCGCTTGTTCATTTATTGTGAAATGTTTTCATTTTACAAAGCAAGAGAGAACATTTTTTTTGCTTCCTTCTAAATGAAAGCAATAAATTTCGCTGTTAATAAAATAAATTTAAATTTTTTTGTTTTTTTGTTTTTGCGCATAACAATAATAGCAATTTTATTAAAAAATTATATTTTCTTCTTTTGTTTTTTTTTTTACAAGAGATGACCAAAAAGAAATAAAAGCAAAATTGAAATTAAAATTTCAAAAGTTAATTATCAAAGCAAAGCTGTGTTAGAAAGCATCCTGAAGCATTATTATGAACCAATTTATACGAATAGAAAGTGATTGCGAAACCATTTAAAGCCTGTATTGCTTTCATTCTGTACATTAATGAATCGTATTTGTTCTGTGTATTGTGCATTGTGGTAAATATAACGCAAAAATTTTACATAATTTATTATTTTAATTTTTGATTCAAGCGGTGAAATGCGGTTTATTTGATGCGTGTATATATGTAAAGTGCGTATAATTATATAGAAAGTCATTAAATATTTCAGTTACTCTGTGCAGTCAAATGCAGACGGTCATGGCCAGTGTAATGTGTATGATGTTATTAGTTAGTGATTTTAATATTATCATATAACAAAAGCCTTTGATGGAAGGCATTAAAATGTTTACGTGTGAAATTTTTTTCGTTTTTAATTGCGTTACAGAGACACGTCAGATTTTAAATACTCTTCTTCTTTTTTTTTTTTTTGCAAATTAAAGCAAAATCTCTATTGTGGGCCACAGGCCACCATTAAATACCGTACATCTCCCTAGACTTATTCATGTAACGGCCTTATATGGGAAGTAATCAATAAAGTGGTCCGATCCCAAGAATTTTCTGGGACTAAAACACGTCAGTGTTGGACATGGGAAAATCGATGTAATAAAAGGTAGGTTTATCTGATGTCGAACATCTGGTGCAGTGAAAGTCCACAAGTAACTGTCGGAAAAGCGTTGCATTTCCAAAAATCGCTATTAGAAGTGCAGCCGCATTATAACCAATTTTCTTGTGGGGTGATATAGATGTTGACGATAGGTGGTGTCAAGAGGATTGCGTCATAAGCCACAAAACACACAAAACCCTAATATGACATTACTATACGAGAAATTTTCCGGGCGTGTAATTGCACCTTTTCGTAATGTGTCATCGAAGTCATCGAAAATGATCTCGAAAGTAGCGACACCTGTTAGATGTACCGGGGAGAATATTTGAAAGATCTTGTATTCTACGAACGATGTTAAGGTCCAAACAATGTTTTGAAAAAAAATTTCACCCAAATTTCAATCCGAAGTGTATTTTATTTACATTTACTTAAGGAATCACAAAACGGATACCACTGTATACCAATGACTGAAATTGCGCATTGGTCGTATGCTTGGGAAGAAATTCCAAAAATGGGATGATGCTTACATCCGCGCAGGGCCAATATGCCAATATAAGAAGCGGTCTGTTTTTTAAGCTTAAAGTGATCGCAAGGAGTACAAGAACACTTTAATATATTTGTAAATATACATACATAGCAAGGTATGTTTGTGGATTTATCCATTTAGTCGTATGAAATACGAATCGATAGATTGAAAATCGAACGGATTGTATGCATGCATTCGCCTTTTGTGTTGCTTTTGATTTTATGTTGATTTCTTTTTTAATGATTTTTATACATGCAATGGGTTGGTTAACGCCAGCTTAAAAACACATAGTACACATAAATATTTTAATTAATGATTTTTATTACTACATTATATCGCCATTTTTACATCAAATAATGCGATAATACTGTAGTGTACTAATTAATTCAATTAAAATCGGTGTGCATGGAAGGTACAGTGGTCCATAAAAATGTAGTAATATCCATAGCAAATAGCAAGATAAGTGAAGAGAGTATAAAAATAAAAAAACTATCTTTGGATATATGAAGTAGAATAAAAGTAATGATTATTGGAGCAGCATTGCCTCTCTCCCCCTCTTTCTCTCTCTCTCTCTCTCTACTTCTTCGCAAACTGGACATAAATTTCTAGGGCTTGGTGTTTATGCTCCTCATTAAATTTCTTAAACTAGTTTTTGAAATGACAGAAATGAATGAGAGAAAAGGAGAATGCATGAAGCACGCAAAGTAGCATGAAGTCACTACGTACGTAACCACGACCATCTCAATCTTCTCTAAGAAAAGCAGATAACGATTTTAAAATATTCCAAAATTATTACTTTGTCTGCATAAAGATTTTGATGTAACTTCTCCTGAATAATTCACTGGCCGAAATTTGAATAAGAAACCGCTTCTCACAATTTTGCTTGAAATCTATCTTAAGATGAACAGACCTCAATCATATTCTACGTTATCTCAGCTGTACCTTTAATTTGTTGCTTCACTGTATGATGAATTTCAATGTTTACATTGATTTAATAAAAATACACGCAATGGCGTTGATTCAAATTTTACGGAAAAAACCAATCAACGAGAACTGTCAATACAAATTTGAAGTTCAAAACTAACCACCAGCTTTCAACAGTTTTTAAAATTTAAAAAGATTTCACTGTTCGCGCCTCGCAATCCTTTACATTCCATCAAGCTTTTGTATTCGACAGGTTAATACTGCATTTTTTATGCTTTCATAAAAAAAACATGAACCCCCATAAAAATTCTTTTAATCTAGTTAAAAAAGTGTAGGAAAGTGTTATTGGGTAAAAGGCGAACAATGGATGCACATTCCCTTAGGTGAATGCACGTCACATTTTTGGTTTTTTGTTATTTGACAACATATTAGCGGGACGTCAAATATCTCTTAAGTGGCCTTGAAAGGTATTTGAATCAAATTTCAGATCTTTTCTAACCAGAACTTATCATTCCGATATGAAAATGTAGAAGTTCACTTTAAATTTTCGAAGTGGATCCAGCTTTTGAAGGGCTGCAAAGAGGCAAATTTCATTTTTCATCTTAAGCTAAATGGACAAGTCCCAAAATCACTCTTTTATGTCAATTGCTATTAAAACCGAGTCCGCGAGCAAAGGCAGGGATTCACGCGGAAAATAGTTATCTACGGATAGAACACAGAATGAATTAACAAAGGTGTGGAGCTACAAATAAAACAGCGCACACAAACTCAAGGAGTTGGGTAAGGACTGAATAAAGTTAAATGGAGAAACGCGTAAGTTATTAAAGTGCTCACGGGCAGGCTAATGTGATTAAGTATCGACACGGAAAGAAGGACAGAAATTGGGAATGCCCCAGAAAACAAATAGATTGATGAACACACGAACAGCACGTATTTTTCCAAGATAACGGGCATATCAGTCTGCAGAAAGGCGTATTTACCAGGCCCAGTGAACAGATAGAGGAATAAGCAGTAAAACGGCCGTTCTCGTTTCTGCCAGACGGCGGATACAATCCAAATGAGAGAGAGAGAGAGAGAAAAAGAAAGAACGTAGCGTATGAGTTCATAACCTGAACATACCTTCAATTTCTGAGATTATAGGTATACTTTTAATAAAATATCATAAAAAGTATTTATTGGATTTTTTCGTTACGGCTCTTGAAAGCTTTTTAGCAATTTTAAGAAAGTCATATTGAAGCAATATCGTAATCACAGCAAAAGATTGAAAAGAAAGAAAAAGAAAGAAAAAATATATAAGAAAAAATTAAATCTTAAATATTCAAATTTAAAATTTCATGCAAACAACAAGGAGGGATAGTTTCTAAATTATGGGGTAGATCAGCAATATCTACACCAAAATTATGAAATGAATTGGAAAATTTCATTTCAATGAAATTTGCGCAAAAAAAGAAGCGCACTCGTATCTGGCCAGCCGTTGCCAGCAATTCTTCAATGCAATCAAAAGATAAAGCGCATCATAGGTAAGCGCGTAAGTTTGTGGTGCACATTGTTTTTTCACAACAAAAGCACACAGCACTTTAAATTGTAAACGCATACGTGCCGTCGGAAGTTTGTACTCTGCTGCGCTCTTTTGTTATCATGCGGCACGGGGCGTATACTTCACATTATTTGTATTTAGCTGAATTGAAGATTAATTACAGCAGTCAACTGAGCTATTGTATCATTAATTACGTGAGTAAACAACGCGTAATAGCATACATACTTCTGTATACTTAACACACACACACACACACACATACACAAACCCACACATGCACGCGCGTACAGAGACGTGTACTTCAATATTCGTAATCGATCAAATTTGCGAACTTTTGTTTTTAGTTCGAATGCGCACAACAACCTGATTACAAATACTTTTTCTCTTTTCATGCACACATGTTAAGATTTATTTCATAACATTGATCCTCATATAAATGTATAAAAGTCATAAGCTATGTACACACATTTACGAGGTTGCAGTATTTACAATTAATTGTATTATTTTCCTCCTTTTTTCTTTTTCCTATTTTATTTGTGTTTGCGTTTGTATTTGTTATAAATAATGAGAATGAGTTTATTGTTTCATGCTATATATGGGTTGGGATGATGATAATTTTATTGTTATCATTATACGTATGTCAAGTAAATGTTATTCTGGTTAATTAACATTCAACAGTGGCTAAGTGATGCAGTAGAGTTGATAAATGCATATACATTTACATTTACACATAATCTATGTATATATACACATATATATATGTTAATGTTATCCATATATACATATAAATACAAACACACACACGCACACAAGTGCACAAGTGTTTGCATCTGAATTTAATATGAATTATTGTAACATAACGAACATATGTTTACTTATTGCATTAGCAACAACAGCAAAAACAACAGTTGCCACCATTTATACCATCATCATTATCATCATCATCTTAAACAAAGCATTATGAAAAGCATTAAAAGTTTAACATTACAAAATGTTTATATGTTGTGTGTGCAAAAATTATATTGTTTTTATTATAAATACGTATTCTAAAGCAAACAAAATTAAATTTAGTTTATCTTAGTTTTTATGTTTATTTCAATAAATATTTTCGAAACTTGATTCGTTCAAAATAGTTGACAGAAACAAAAATTACATATTATTTACATACACAAATATATACATCCATAAATATACACGCAATTATATAGACACATGTATACCTATATATAGCTATATACATCCTTACAACTATTTTATAACCGCTGCAAGAGAAACACATGTATTATATACAAACGGTACATATATGTTATATATATATATAAAATGTCACATAAAAAGTCTTTGCGGTTTTTTGCGCGATTTCGAACTAGTTTTTGTAGCCTGCTCATTGGATGATGTTTAGTGCCTCAGCTATTTCCTGAGAGCTTGCGTGCCGATCTTACTCCACCCAGTTGCAAAATTTCCACTACTTTTTCAGTCACTGCCCGACCAGATTGAGGTGCATCTTTGACATCGAACTTTCCGGAACGGAATCGAGCAAACCACTGCTGGGTCCTTTGTTTATTCACAGTATTCTTACCGTACACTTTACAAATTTTTCGACATGTTTTTGCAGTGTTTTTAACTTTTTTGTAGAAAAAAAGCTGCAGCTTTGGGCACAACCTTGAATCAGTCAGTATTGTCAGTATTTCATGATATTCCGACCAGTAGCTTATAAGTTACAGTCGTTTTAGTGACGCTTCACATGAAATTCAGATTTTTCCATCATTTGACAAAAAATAAAAGTACCGTCACTAACACAACGCTAACTTGTAAACTCGTGGTAGGAATATCATAAGTTTTCAATTCATTTTTGAAAGTTCGTACTGTCTAAAAACTATATAAAGTCACATACGTCCTTCCACGAACTGCTGTGATGTGTTCTATGCATATGCATATACACCTAGCTCTCTTTTTACACGATAGATGCGTTCCCAAATAGTTGGGAAGTGTCAAAAAAGGTATCGGCGAAATGGAGAAATGGTAAATTGGTTCTAGACGTAAAAAAGCAACTGAAAAGTACAACAAAGAATATTAAGAAATTCTTATTAGAGCTCACTTAAGAATGTATTTCGCGCTTACATATTTGAATTCATTAAATATATTATAAAGTAGAAATTATACTTTGAAAAATCAAACTGAATTGCGTAAAACGTACACTACGTCTTCATTCTACGCATAATTCGGGGAATAGCACTCATCTACGCACATAGTCGACATAATCTAATTGAATTGTGAAACATATGGCGCAAAGTTACGATGCGTATTTGTGAGGAATGAGAATGAAAAAAGTTCATTGTAACATCATAACGGAAAAAATTCATCAGAAAAATTAAATCAAAAAAATTCGTAAGGTATCGAAAATTATGTGAAAACAAAAGAAAACTTTTTCCTTTTATCCCGTGTTAAAGCAAATTTGGTTTAAGAAAATTCGTGTAAAAAGAGAATTAGATGTATATATATAAAGTGTGTATGGATATGTATAAATACATATATATGACCGTTTCACGGTCAACGCAAAAAAAAAACCAAATTATTCTACGACATGCTTTTTGTAGTGAAAGCACTAAGAGGAACAAGCGATGAATTTATACAAATGAACTCTTTGAACTCCTTTTCCTCTTTGCATCGCAAACATGGGAACTAGTGCATACGTTCTGTTATTACGTTTGCAGAAAGCGAATTGATTCATAGGAGACCCGATGGTGTAAATTCCTGAGTGTAGCATGAGTAGCGAATCAATAAGCGATGTAGCGATGTAGCGACGCAAAAAGTGTTTCCATATGCCATACAAATCATTCATAAGCATCACCGAGTTACAAATTGCTTGCATGAACTTTGACAATTTATATGATAAATGTGAAAGGAAACTAGAAAAGTCTCTGTATCGCGTCGAATATTTAACGCTGCACACACACAAGTTGCCTTTAAATAAAGAAACTAAAGCGATGAAATATCCTTTAAAATTTACACAGATATACAAGTGAAGACCACCAACACTTTAATTGTGTGTGTAATTTTTAATTTCCTGCGTCACACCAAAGCAAGGCTATATGAGGCAGAACAGAGATGTGGCTCTTGCTTGTTGCGTTGCAAAAGTTTGCCGACCGACTGAAAATGTTTAGTGCACAAAATATGAATCTTTATCAACCAGAGAACTCGAAAGAGAAATTGTGTAGAATAGAATTACTTACAAGTTGAATCTCAGAAAGACGTTACAAGTAATAATTTTAATCAAATGGAGTGAGTCTTTCTTTTTAAAAATGTCTGAGGAAGAACTTAGTTCATCCCATGTCCAACACAGTTTTTTAGTAAGGACACGTGTCTGCAAATGCACATGAAATTTAAAAAACCTTGAAAAAGGCCCGTCTTTCCGTTTTATGCCGACTGACTCAACATTACTTCCGAAAGTAATTTTTTTTTTTTTGGTTTCGAACCACGGAAGATTTGCTCCTTTTCACGGAAAACTTTAGTAAAAGATGACAGAAGCCGGAGTGAAAGATTATAACAAATAAAGCCGTGTAAGTGAAATCCCCTACGACTTCAGACTTGGCGATCTAGGTTCCCAGTTCAGCGACGGCTAAAAGAAAAAGGAAAATGACGAGTGGTACCAAAAGGAAATGAAGTGGAAAAACAACTAATGTAAACAAGTCAACCGTTAGTACAAAGCCTGGCAACGCTTAGTCCTATGTAGCAAAACCTGTCCAGGGAATTTTAGCAGCATTGAATCCCCATGATCTCTCTTTCCACTTCGTTACTGCTCTCTCTGGCCAGCGTTGCTATCAATCGATGATTTATAGCCAGAGCGATATTAATATTATTGTAAATATATCGCACACTTGGTTTGTTTGTAAATAACTTCAAAAATGTGTTTATGTAGTGGGTCATCTAAAGATCTAAAGATCTTAAGGTATTTTCTAAGAGAGGAGTTTTGTACAAAAAACTCTATAGTCGGTCACCGCCCACTGCTAAATATTCTAGGTAACCCTGCAGTTGTTCATGTAACGGCTTTGCAAAACAAAGCGCTAATCGGAAGTGGTCGAGAAAGTGATCCGATTCGAACCATTTCCAATAGCGTTCGTGCCTAGGCCAAAACACGTTAACGTACTAAATCGCAATATCTCAAAATTTGCGCCCCTTAGGTTAGACATATGAAAACAAGCTAGGCAACACGGACAGACAAGCCTAAATCGATTCAGAGAGTGATTTTGAATCAGTCGGTATAGTAAAGTGGCTGGGTCCATCCCAAGCCCCTATGGGTGTTGCATATATTTACAAAAACTTAATATACTATTGTACCGCACCTGGTGTAGGGTGTAATGATTCTTAGTATATTAGACTGCGTAAAAAATATTCTCCTCAGAGATATATACGTATATTGATATAATCGGAGAAATATTTCTTATATTCGTATTTCATGAAATGATGATTGAAATCTAACCAAACGCCTTTGTTACCTTTGCCTTAAACTAAGTGAAGATAATAAATGAATATTGCCAGCAATCACATATGTCTGTCAATGGCAACCATTTCTTCATTAAATGCGTTCATTAGAGAGAATATTCCTTTAATTATGTCAAAGAGTTTATTATTATAAACCTGTATAGCAGAATACATTAAATATAGTACAAGTCCTGTGTGTGTGATGAGCACAATTACATATAGAATGTGTCGTAATAATTGCACATTAAATTTCTACCAAGCAAATAAACTACATCCACTTTACAACGAATCTTAAATACTCTAAAATGGTAAATAATTACACGAAGCTGTTGCAGATTGGCTTGGCATCGAACGAATTGAAGCTGAGGAAATCTTTCAGATCGATTTCTACTACGGCCTGAGTCGAAATATCTTAAGAATTGAAAATTTGATAATTCATAGCATTTTCAATTTCGTCAATGATCGTATGAAAGAGGTTTTCCTTTTCAATTGAATTTTAAGTGTATGTCAATATAATAGACATTTATCATGATTTTTAGTTAATTACTGCAAACACCGCATTTTATGAGATTGATGTTGGCAATCGTGTCTAAAATCTCTTAATTAAAATAAATTGAAAGTCATTTACCCAACTGTCCATTTATTTTTATGGGTGATTTTCATTGAATAAATCATAAAAAGTTATTTAATATTCCATTTCACCCTCCCCCCCCCCCCCACCGCTCCCCTTCGACAAAAGAAAAAAATAAACAAAGCCAAAAAGTTGAAATATTTTTAAATTATAAGATATTTTCTTAATATCAAGTTTTATGACCATATAGATGTACATCGTCACAGCTTTAATAATAGTTGTCAGCATTACTGTTTCAAATAATAAAAAATTGTTTTATGAAAAAAGAAAACGATAGTAAAACTATGCAAAAAAAAGAAAAAAAGAAAAAGTCTTTATCATGTCATTTAATGACTCTTTGCATAATTACATATAATTTAAGTGATTCACTTCTGGCTGTGAATGCATGCAAGCCGGCATGTCATACACGCATGTATATAGGAAATGATATGAATATTTAAGTGCATGCTATGCAAAGAGGCGTGTATATATATATATAGTTTACAATGAATGTTAATCTTTTCAATGTAGTGATATATTTTCCTTGTGTCTGTCTCTACTTTTATAGAAAAGAAAATTAAAAAAAAAAAAACTCTCCTTCATTTTATATCCCACTCTTGCGGTATATTAAATTTAATATATATATGAAGTCGGTTTAAGGCTCATATATTTATATATATCTGGATATGTTGTTAACGAGCATGACTCGAAAAATCTAATTATTGTAGACGAACTTAGCAAGAATATATAGTTAACCTTTGCCCGGATTACAACGGAATCAGTTTAGCAGTCGTCTATACGCTTGTCTTTTTATTCCAATCATAATTATAATCTTGATAGCATGCCTAGTGATATAGCATTGGTTTGAATTCTTTGCTTCCTCCCTGGTCATGTTAGTTTCCAAATTCTATATAATTCCCTGAAATCGAAAATTCCTATCGTTCTCTGCGATGGTGTGCGAAAACTTCTATTCTAACATTACATAGAAGCTCTCTGAGTATCTCATGTTAACTGCGTTATTCTTCAAATGGCTTGCACTTATCAAGCGTCTATATCATCATATGGATATATCATGGATCAGCGATAGATGAAGTTTATTTTCTCTCCAATGACTCTCCGGGGACTTTCAATGGGACTTTAGTCTGTAATTGAAGGGACACTATTGAGGTTTTAGACAGATTTCGCCCTACGAAATAATAATCCCGTTCCTTGAACTAGTTCTGGCACCTAAAAGAATGATAGATCTTGGTAAATGATGGTGATTGCTCCTGTTCCTACAAAGTAATTGTTCGTCGTTTATATTCCAACCGAGTATCATGGAGCCTCGCAGAATAAAATGTCCACTCTACTCATTTATATTACGCTTCAAAGTAACGAAGCATACAGAACTGCAATTGTTTACTATTATGCATGTTACGTCACCGTTATGTGCCTAATTAATTCTACCTAATCTTTTATGTTTACAGTATAGACAGAACAACAACATTTTCGCCTATTTTCGAATTGGACGGAATCTGTTAATAACCATCATAAGCTGATATGCAATTCTTGATTGCAAGACGCAGTCAAAATCCCTCTATTCATCGCGTCGACTATATCGCCCTTAGAAGGCATGGAAGCATGTTAGAAGCTAAAAGACATAATAAGAAATAGCAAAAGGGTTTCAGATTCTTTGCTGGAGAAGCAATGCAATGTTCTCTCTTTTTTTTATATCTTGTTCTGGACGAATATTAAATCGGGAATATCTTCGTGGGCTACAATAAAATTCATGACTGGGTCTTATTCAAGTCGATCAAGAACTTATAGAGCAAATGCGATTTCCGATCCATACTTCGATGCCTTACAAACACATACCAAATATAATATATACACACTTTGGTAAGTATAACGAAGATAGGATAAGTTATCCAAAGATTTGGTTCACATTATTTTTTCTACTTTTCCCTAAGCGACGACTATAGAATAGATTTATCATTTCAATTGTGTAGCACCTATGATCTGTGATCATCATAAGATTTTGGCTGCTTATCACAACTCATCTCTTGTGTAGCTTACATTTCGTTCAGAAAGATAGCCTTCACTGTACGCATTATTTAGCTTAACGACGAGTATTCAAAGTTCGGTGCAACAGTTTTGTTATTTATTTCCTTTTAATTTTTCTCCTTTCATATGTTTCATAGTAATTTTCCTTTGGAATGATACGGCAATGTTATCATAGGGAAAAAAGAGGGAAAAACTATAACGTCATCGTTAGCATTACGTAGATAGCTAGCGTTCCCCGTTCTTTGTATCATGGTTGTTATCTTATAACAATGGCAATAAAGAAAGAAATATAAAGGCAAAGAAAACAACAAATGGAGTAGAGCTTTATAACTTGGGTTAATCACCCCTAGAGGGCGACATCAAACTTGACTGAAATCTTTATTCATATTCCATACATACACGCAAATACAATTCGCAAGAGAGTCATGCATCGTAACTATATACTATTTCTGCTTAAAAGGAGAAAAGAAAGAAAATAAAAAAACGCCGAGCAAAAAAAAAACTAAAAAAAATGGTTACTTAAGCACGCATTTCTCAGGAAAGTAAAACAGAGAGAAGTATGAAAAAAGAGCAGAGCAATTTACTATTTACGGCACAACTCTGTTTACAATAATCATCGCATGCAGTAAGAAGGAAGAGAGCAAAAAAAAAAAAGCAAGAAATAGTAAATGCAACATTTTTCGCAATTCAAAGAATTCTTTTCACTTAAAACACTTTTCCTGCTCGCTCTGTTACTGCAAATTTGAAATTAATTAACGCAAAATGAATTTAAAGCCATCGACAGTAGTGTCAATATTCAATATTGTTTACCCTGAGATCTCATGCACAAAAGTTTTAATCATTTCAAAAACTTCATATTGGACTTACTTCGCACGTGAAATAGTATTAATTAACCTTATTGGTGGCCAGAAGACACTTTCTTTCAGTTCGTAGATAATTGGGTTTTGAAGGGGTACGGTCTGCTGTTATGCACCTTAAGACGATAATATGTAGTTTTGTCGATACTGGCAACATATCAGGGACGCTAAGATGGATCTGCTGATCTATTTCGGAACTAAGCAAAAGAAGAATGACTTTATTGCGTTGGATGCTTATCAAATATATGTATGTATATTATATCATTATTTTACCAGATTAAAGTCCTTTCGTTTCCCCAAATATTAATAAGATAAACTCAACGACACTGAGTACTGCGGTCGATCTGGTTTAAGCGCAATCTGTGACCGTAATAATTCTGTATTTCAATTTCCTTCCTTTGCAAGCAACTTAGCTAAAAAGTCTCCTTTGAATGGTTTTTAAAATATTAATCGATTAATGCGTTAGTTACGGTCTCAAGTGCAGGTCCAATTGAGATGCCTTTGTGCGCGTATGTGCGGTGGTCCAATTAAAAGTCAACCATAATTAATCCAAGATCTTCATAATCAAATCGCAAATAAAATGTAATCAAAAATAACCAAAAATAAACAAGAAGAAGAAGTTGATGCTAATACATGCATAAAAGTTTTCTTATCGTTTAAATTCTCCTGGGCTCTCAATTATTCCACCATTCCTTTTTTTGGCCAGCAATATATTTGACAGAGGGTGTATTAAATTTGTAGCGACATATGTGCAACACTCACGAGCACCTAAGGTGGACTTTCACTTTAAGCTTCTCTATCCGTCTGTCTTCCTTAGATCTCTTCATGCTTGCTTATCTTCAATCTAAAGATCGTGATTTTTTCGATATCTTGGAGAAGTCCAACGCACTGATGTGCTCCAGTCCGAGAATGGACATTATTGGAAATTGACTAGATGGAACCATTTTTATGACGGGTTGCTGCGCAAAGCCCCATTTTGAGAAGGTCGTTATATGAAAACAATTTTCAAAATTCCTCGAGAAAAGCAATAGTATTTCGGTATACTACGTTAATATGGCAAATTTGAATCAGATGAAACGTTTTGTGAATCCCTTCCCATGCCTCCTTTCTTATGAAAAGTAAACCCTTGTAAGGTGAAGTGGTCTAATTTTTAACGTTTCATGATGACAGTCGGTCGATAGTAGAAATTTCACATAAAAATCAATCGGACGAAGGCTCTCATGGGTATTAACAACCATAACGAAGTCTTATTTTTGATACTTTAAGCGAAGAACAATAATTTTCAAGGCAATGTTAGTTCACGGTTTGACAATGCTCCCCATGGATAGTATGGTTTACGGATTCATGCAAGAAGACATTATTTTTGGTATTTTATGATCAAACTAAATAAAGGACTGTGTTAGCTGATGCGGTTTGAAGCGTGTCCGTGCCCGCCTCCGATATTTTCACCAGTCTTTTAATTGTTTTTGCTTTTTTTTCAAAATCAAGTGTAGTTATTTTACCGCAGCATTCCACAGACTACTTACGACTCAACGATAATTACGCTCTCAGGGTCTTTTACACAATAGTAAACGATAAGCGGCCTGAGTTGAGGTAATGTTCAGCGCTCTGAACTTTGAATCGGATCTCGACTGAACTTTCGACTGAAACATCTTACCATTAGGCAACATGGTATCCCGGGTTATCTGGGTTTTCAAAAAAAAAAAAAGAAGCAAATTATGAAAGCAAAGCATGACTTTTTACTTTAATAGTTGACAGGAAAGTTCCTAGAGAGATCAACTAACTCTTAGATTATGTCTTTTCAAGGATAGTTAAAAATTTACTTAAGAATTTAAGATTTTTACGGAAAAGTCTCTTTAAGTTCAAGTGAATTAACTGTTTTATCTCTTATTTCTGACTATCAGAGTGGGACAAAGCATTTATGTCTAAATAAGCGAATGACTTGACTAATACTGAACTAAAATTTAAAAGTTTTTTTTTGTTTTGTAAAATATTCCGTAGAAGAAAATTTCTGACACATCTTAATATGATTTTATGCATTTTCTAGCAGCATAGCAAATGGCGGAATGTTAAACGTCAAGCAGTCACGATGCTGTTATCGCTAATCCATGACATCAAGTGATAACCATGAACCAAGAGTACGAAGTAAATAACTTATCAACAACAATGATATCGTAGAGGAACGACAACATAATTTTGATCATAATGATGACCAACGTGACAATAAACAAGAGGTCTCGGTTTGCTTTAATAAATCACAAAAGTAGACACAAACGCATAAGCTTAGTAATTTTTCATTGAAGAACAAGGCACGGAAATTGCAAAATTCTGCACTTGAGAACAAGAGGGAAAACTCAATCATTTGAAGTAGAACAGACGGCCACAGTGAGGTTGGCAAAGTGATGGCTTTGACAAAATCGTGATATGAAACGTTCTTTGCAAATAAGCTCTCTGGGAAATTACGAAAAGGAAGCGAGTAAGAGAAACCACCATTTGGATCTTTAAACAAAACGCAACGCGACCCACACTTTCTTACGCATATGATAGCAATAGCGTAAAGCGTAGAGCGACGGAGAGCGTAAATTGGAGAGTTTTGATTGTGTTTGAAAAGCTGACAAAAATCAATAATTTGTGCACTTGAAATTATAAAGAGGCAGAAGAAGAAGAGGGTTTTATATTTATGCTCATGCGGCAAGGTCTGTATGGCAAACCAAATAGCAGCCATATTGAGTTTCAAACAAACATACAACGAAGCTAACGCAAATATTTGAATTCAATGCTTTGTTCTGATTTTTATTTTTCTTTCTTTCTTTCGTTTTCCTTTTTTTTCTTTTCTTTTCTCTTATAATTATAAAGTTTCCCTAAAGCCTAACCGAGCGGAATACGGTTAACCCCGGCAAAATGTAAAGTAAAAGAATTTATGTTTCTTCCTTTTTAATGCTGAACACACAGCCGGGAAGTATATAAATGAAATGAAAAAATCAAATAAAAAATAAATAAAATGAAAAGCAAAATTATATTAAATATGAATCATTTCACATATATATATATATACACAGAAGAGAGTGTGTGTTTGTCAAACTGTATGTCTTTTTATGTTCCTTTGAAAAGTTAAATTTTCCATTCGTTCGCGACGTTTGCTTGCAATGCAGAGGAGAGTTTGAATTGTGATTGTGTGAAAGTGTTTACACTCTATAAACCATACAAAGGGGCAGCGACGAGAGACATGCACAGCACATTAAACCTATACACGTGCATTTGAGGTTTTCAGCAAAATACAAATGCACAGACAAACGGACAAAAGGGACATGTTGTGAAATATTCCCTGAAAAAATTATACAACAAAGTTAAATATTTTTACACATACATGAATACACGACACACACACACGCACACTTAGAATACCCATCGAACATACAAACACTTGATGATGCTTGCTGGCATTATTTGATGGTTTTTGGCTGTACTCTCTGCCAAACTTTAGACGTGTACAATAGTAACAAATAACAACAACAATAGAAGTAATAACAACAACGCCGAACAAGCAAAAGCAACAGAAACAGCAATAACAACAACAAATAAGTGCAGATTGCCCCTTCGGCTATACATTGATATGTATGCAATATAAAGCAGACATGCACCCCCGTGTACTCACAGACAGCTGAGCAGCGCGCTCTACCAAAACCTGTCATGATTTTTCCTTTTCGTGTTTGTTTCCAATTTTGTTTTTCTGTTTTTTTTTTTTTTTTTTTTTGCTTTTTCATTTTGTAATTTTATTTAATTCGAAGCAGCAATACATTTCTACAAATTTTCACGTTTGTCGCTTTTATTTTATTGTGGTTACACGCACACGTGCATACGAGTACACGTACACGTACACACTTAAACCTTTTACATTCACTTGTGTGTAGAATATTTTGCTGTTTATTTTAGATCGCTTGCTCTTCTCTCTTCTCGGTTTGTTTTACTTTTTTCTACGGCACGTACAACTGTTTACTATACATAGGTTTCGTTTTTCCTTATATTCAATGTATATATGGATGTGTGCGTGCGGGTGTGCGGGTGTTTGTATGTGTTTGTATATATATATATATATATATGTGTATGTATTTTTAATCCTTCAACGTGACTGTTTGCCATAAGTGTAGGTTTCTTCTTTCCAAATGTTGACATAAAGAGGATACCTTTAATAAATTTTATTGAAATTTCTGATGATTCATAATGAACGGGTGTAGGGCGGATTATGAAAGGAATAAAATGCATTGCACAATGATAGATTTTTCAAGAAATGGAATTGAGTAAGCAGAGATTTTAATAATAATCTTTTATGTATAACTGGAAGTTCCATGAATTTCATCTGTCTCTTTGCCACGAAACTTTTTTTGCACGAGTTTGAATGAGCCATTTAGAGAAGTTTTCATTTTTTGTAAAACATTTTTCTCTCGCATTTAGTATGAATTGAAAGTTATTCTCATATAATAGGGTACTCGAGAATAATTGAAAAATTTTGAACGCCTTGCGAGGGAAGAATGCATGACCACTATGGGACGTGGCGACCATCGCAGCGAATAAAAGCAATTAAAGCACCATACGGACATCTTGCAACTGTGCATCAAAACTTAATTGGAAAAAATTTAGAGATGAAGCGTTCGGTAAAATGGAAAATTTATTTGCGTATAATTGCATACACGTGTGCGTGTTCGCATGCATATGAAAGCTTTTCAAAAATTCTCAGCATTTTTAAACAATTTTTAAGCTCGTTCGTTTCGTCAACAGGCAATTTTTTGATAAAAATGTAACATAAACTTTACTTTTATAAGAAAACTTTACATTTTTTTACCCGATTTCTAAA
This sequence comes from Glossina morsitans morsitans, assembly GCA_001077435.1. Taxonomy (NCBI): domain Eukaryota; kingdom Metazoa; phylum Arthropoda; class Insecta; order Diptera; family Glossinidae; genus Glossina; species Glossina morsitans. Next base: position 15,906 of record CCAG010015975.1, on the reverse strand, counting down.
TTAGATATACTCCTTTGCCTCATATTACACGGTTCTCGAGTAAAACATGTGCCTAGGTCTACTAATAAAAAGCTATCTTTTTTCACTATAAAAACGGTTACAAGTGCGGATTAAACGCTCGAAGTCTCGCTTAAAATGTTAACCGCGGCATTTGACGGGTCTACTTTTAGCAAAAAAAAAAAAAAATTAACAAGTGGTACAAGGTCTTCACACACACACACACACGCAGAGGGCCTAGAAGATGTTAATGACAATGCCCGCCCTGGACGTCCCAGCACGGAAACACTCGATGAAAATGCTAAAGCAGTGATGAAAAGTATTATGGAGAAGCGTCAACTCATTATTAGAGAAGTTGCTGAGGCAGGACATGGACATATCGGTTGGCTGATGGTATGCAATTTTTCGGTTGGATTCGGTCGGTTTGTGGCAGTAAAGTTTTTCTTCAAAAATTGCTATATTTTCATTTTGCTTAATCATCATTTTTTCGCCCAGAAACTATACCATAATCATGGTACCGTATTTACCGGATTGTGCCCCCTGTGATTTTTTCCTGTTTCCAAAACTAAAAAGATCGACGAGAGGAAGGACCTTCGCCGCGGTTAAGGGGTTAAAGACAGTATCGCTAAAATAGCTTGAGGCAGTACGAAGAAGCGCATATCAGAAACGCTTCGAGGGTTGAGAAAAGCGCTGACACAAGTGTATTACATCTAAGAGGAATTACTTTTAAGATGACAAAATGGGTATTGATGAATATAGAAATATTTTTCGAGGAAAATGAAAAGCTAACTTTTTTTTGAGAACACCTCATCGGCCTTTGTATCATCGTCCAAATTTACTAGAGACCTTTACTGAAGAAAGCTTACTAATTGTTAGCGATAAATCTTATTTCAAGTTTTACTAACTGCACGATGTTAGGATAATATGTATTCTGAATTGTTTCTCTAGGAACTTCATCTTCATAAAGCTTAGTCAATGTAGAAATAATGACGAGCTTTTCAATCCATTCAGAATCTTTTGCAAAAATGTAAATAATGTCTCTTATTTAACCTCAATAGCGGATTCTTTAAATGCTAATTAATCAACTCTTCATAACACGTGCGATTTGCCTGTGTGGTACTCGAATTAACTTGTAATCTTGACCTCTTAGTTTGATTCGAAAAATAAGGTTAATGTTTTTACTGTTATCGGGTGTCAATCGGTTTGCGTGTTTGCAACCGCTTAGGGGCTCACCCGGAAGTCGGATCTGTACCCGTTGCGAGCATGTGTTTTAACTACATGTGTACATGACTTTTTCTTTTTTTTTTCCTTAGCATGTGCATGAATTTTATTCCTTTATTTTTTCGCCTTTTTTTAAATTTTTTTTTTACTTTTTTTTTTAATATTTATTAACAAAAAATTATCATTAGATTCACTTTTCACTTTTAATTTATTTTAGTTGAAATTTATAAATGTAATAATAATAAATAAATAAATCCCTAGCTATACCATAGAAAACGATGATATAGTAACACGTATCCCTAGCTTTAGTAAAAAAAACTTGTCTTTTTTCCATAGTATTAAGATAACAAGTATTCGCAGCTTTATTAAAGGAAACTGATCATTTTTTACACGGTCTTGAGATAACACGTGCTCCGGGCTTTACGAAAGAAAATGTTTTTTTTATGCGGTTTCTAAAGAAAATTTCGTTTTTTACTTTCTCCTGTTCTTTATCGGTATCTCCAATTTTCATAAAGAGAAGTTGACTTTTTTTACCCGGTCTCTAATTTAAATGTAGTTTCGCGTTTCAACTTATATAGTTTTGGATAGAATGCATTGCCAATGTTTGGAGAGGCAACACTCGATCTTATATAGCTAGGGTACAATTTTTAAAGTATATGTAAAGTATATATGTATCGCGTAAAAGAAAAATTTAATATTTTTTCGAAAATGCTTTTAAATTCGCATTGAAATGCGCATCATTTGATGTGGTCAATTAATATTTTCATCTTATTCAAATGGGTTTATTTCGGTCCGTCTACCCATATGGCGTCAAAGTTGCAAAAAAAAAATGAAATTTTTCGCATATAATTCCACAATTAGCTCAAACAAACAAAAGCTAAATTCTCTGACAAAAAAACTCTTGAATAATTGAAGCATAGAAATGCTTGCGAAAGAGCAAAGACTACATACAATTAAATTGTGATCCTTTCATGAGCATCACTAACGGATTATATGTGCATACGTTTCACCTAATGGTCGGATTATTTTAGGGATTCTCACTGAGACCTTGCTGTTCATTTCATGATTTAAAATTTTGAATTTAAAAAGTCGCGAAAGAATTGAATTTGTACGAAACATGTTAGTCGAAATAATGAATACTAATTACTATGGCGTCGATATTTCTTAGTCCTTTTTAGAGTTTTGTTCTTAAGCTTGGAATAATAAATTTCTTACTTTCTCATATTTAATTACGTTTTCTGATAAATTTAACACTGTGTAACAATGTGAAGCTTTCCTTTCCTTTCTGTGCATGATTAAAACACTCTCACTTATATTATTTGATCCCTTTCTCTATGACGATGACGGCAAAGTATACGTAAACATATAAATTAAAGTCAATTCATCATACTTTCGAGTGCAGAAAATGTCAACTTTATCACCTTAACCTTCGTTTCATCAAGGACTTAGTACACAGGTATGCAACGCGACATGTAAGTATGTATTTATAAAACAAAAAAAAATAGATGAAAGAAAGAAGAAGAAATCAAACATTTGTAAGCATTCCTGCATATAAAATGCTCCTGCATATGTTGATATTTATTTCTGTACGAGAGTATAACTACAGAAATCCGTCATTTGTCTTTATTGACAGCATTTAAAAAACAAATAAAAAATAAAATAAAAAAAGGAAAAGAAAAAGAATAGAAGAAATAAAAATAATTAAGGAAATCACAACAAAGGTATATAAATTGTACTGCAGTGAAGCTGTGCAAAAAAAAAATAACGGTAATTGCATGAATAAGAAGACACAAACAAACACTTGTGCATGTATGGGACAAGTACAAGAATCACCAGAAGTAGTAGATTTGTTTGGCTTGAATCCATTAAAAATACTCTGCGCAAAGGATTCTCTCAACGATATCGTGCTCACATGACATAACTATGTAGTGCGTATGGGTGTAATAACATTAACATTTTTTAAATATGCTTCAGAACACCGAGAGAAATAAGTGGTAAATAATAAGCGTCGACGGTAAGCTTGTAGTTTTTAGATGCTTTTCACTGAGTACACACTCGCCCATAAGTCAAAAGGAGTCGTATTCAAAGCATTTTCCTAAAATTCGATTTTAGCTCCATATTGATTCTTTAACATCATTCGAAATAGCGAAGGCAGTAGCCACGTAGATGGTCAATGGTTTCTAGGTAAACGTAAAACAAGGTTACAGCAATAATTCTTGTCATTCATATGTAAATGATGAGGAAACAAGAAAAAAAGGTTTCCTAGAAAGACGGAGCGAACTCATTGGATACGCTTCGCAAACTCCAAGGGTCATCCTAACAGCTTTTTCTTTAAGTCGTTGCAAAGTTGCTCCTTAGACATGAATTTCGAACCGTATTGCCTCAACTATCCTTAACGCAATTAGGAAAACAAGAGCATACCGAACTGCCTTAGTTATCCTCAACGCAGTCATAACTGGTGAAGACACTGTGCAAATAAGACTATAATTTAAAACAAGAAGATGCTGCATGCTGCATACGTTAGATACGCTATAATTCCAACTTCTATGAAGGCCACGTTATGCGTTAGAAATCTTTGAAAGCGTGTCATGAAAACTTGCCACTAGCATACGATATGATAAGCACCACAATGAAGGAGATTACATGTACAATTAGATAGAGGCAGATATAGAGGTAAAGTGAGAGATGCCAGATAGCCTATATTTTTATAAACGATTTCAGCGAAGATGGGTGGAAATTTTGAATGAATCTATTCTTATAGTACAGAGCACTCTTAATGGTGTACTAAGGAGCTGCCAAGAAATGCGAAGCGATTTTTTCGTCGCTCATCACCGATCGCTATGCGAATTAATCTGATACTGTCACGTTGGTTATTAAATGGTGAAATCTTAGTGGTAATGTTCTAACACCTCGGACTTAGCACTAATCTCGGTCTTTGCAGTACTTCGTCCGGCTGAATCTAATTCTAATTTTTTGACTAAAATTAGGAGAGAGTTTTAGAAAAATGGTAAATCGCCATGAATTAAAATAACTTGTACTCAACTTTTGTCAAAACGGTTCGAACTATTAAGTAACGTACGAACTATTAAGTAAAGTACGTTCACTCTTAATATTTGCTATTATTATTCTTCTAGTTCTATACTGTTGGGATGGGATAATATGAAATCACTAAATATGTAAAATTTAAGTCCTTAAGTCATAGTGAGGGCCATAATAATATTCGCAGTGTAGACGAGCTCAAATCTCAATATGATTTTGTATAAAAATCCAAGCAGCTTTCGTGTTCAACGTGCATCCTTTGGATATGAAAGGAAAAGAAAAAAACTTCATGGTTTATGAACTTTAGTGTTAACGGTACACGCTAGCATAGCCGCTATAACTCATGAATATGAATAAAACGTTAGAATGCATGAGTAAAAGCGAGTTGTGCAAGTGAACGACTAGGTAGGTGGGTTAGGTAAGCTCTCAATAAGCGAATACGTATAAGCAGCATATGTCTGCAAGAAGCGAATTAATGACGGTGGAGTAATTCTACATAGTATTCAGGTTTATACTGTACAAGCGATCGCATAATCACACTCATAAGTTTGGATATGTACTATACCTGTATGCATGTATCTAAATACACATACAAATATATGCACACATAGAAACATTTATACATTCGTACATGTATATATATATGTACGTATGTATAAATGCTCACATACCATTAACAACTTGAAACTTGAAAGTTGAAAGTTCTAAGGGTTGTGGTTGGATCTTATCTTACGTTGTTGTATTGGGTTGTTTTTGTAAATGTAGTTGCAGTTGTTATTGTTTTGTACAGAAAATGTCGAAAATTGTTGTATATATGTTGAATATTGTTGTATATAATTAGGAACAAAAAAGAAAGGAAAAAGTTATTTTTGTACAACAAAAAGCACACAAACACACACAATCCCGAATACTCGTAAAACACTGTAGAAATTTTTTCTGTTTTTTTTTTTGGGGGGGGGAAAATCATTAGACGAGTTTACAGAATATATTTACACACAGACAGCAATCGTAGCACACAAACAAAAGGTAAATCATAGAGAGTGTACCTGTCTGTCTGTTGTAAGCATACACATATAAAGTTAGTGCACAGCATGACTCATTGCTTGGCATTGCAAATAAATGAACAAATAAACAGACAGACGACGACAGTTGTTAAAACGTTTGCAACTTTACCCAACAAAGTTAACTTGACGTCGTTAAAGCACGCTTACACACACACAAATTCACACACACAGACTTATTTTTATATATATATATATATACATGTACGTATATGTAGTATGCAGGCAGAAGCATGGCTTATGTATCTTATGTTCCCGGGCACCCTTGCTAATGCGAAGAGACACAGAGAGAAAGAATAACAACAGAAACCACCCTTATTATGATTATTATTGAGTCAACATGTTCAAAAGTGGAAACATTTGCTTATCCAAATAATATGCTTTTGTTAACGTGACTCTTGTTGTTATTGTTGTTGTTGTTTTTGTTTTCTCTTCTTTTTTTTTTTTTTTTTTGCTTTTGCCATGCAATTCTGTGTGGGTTTATTTAAACACTTAACATCAGGATTTCGAGTCCGTTATATATGTTTATGTAGTTGTATCTAACTGCCTGCTTGTACTCATCTATAATTGTGTATGGCGTAGTTCAAGTATTGCTGCTTTGTTAGAAATAGAAATAAAGAAAAAAAATCAGTTTTACAAAACTACCCTCAGGGTGTCTTAACAGCAGTTCAGCGACTCTCCAGGGTGGCTGATTTCAACTGATACGTACGTTTACTCACATAGTATATCGATTATATTGTAGTAATTGCTATGTTTGAGCGCGTGTACATGTATTAATGTGCGTACGTTTTGCGCCTGCATGGAGTCTAGGAATTGACTTATATTCGACAAATGCATTTTGAAAGAAGAGAAAAAAAAAAAACTAAAAGGGAAAGGTTTTTGTTTGAAATCAACGATGTTGCAGCAACATTTTGCTACCGAAAATTCTCGCTTTATAAACATAAAATGATAGAACGAAAATGTAACCTTTTGGAAAATGTAATGAACTTGTGAGGAGCATAAGATAATATAGAGTTGATCGATGTTTAAAAAACCGTAAATGGGTTCATTCCCCGTTCTTGTTGATAGACATTATTTCTTCTCAACTAGACATATATGTATAGTAAACAACTCTCGTAGTAGATGCTGAAATGTTTATCCGCTCACTTAGCGAATGCGATGTATATGTTGAACGACAAATGCGGCAAAGATTTGCGGTTGAGCATTAACGTCTAATTTATTTATGCCATTTCGCACGAGTGTGCGAATAAAGTACTGTATCCAGCCGAAAAGTGAACAAACTTGCTACTTGGCTTCGTGCTGATGAGTAAATGCATAAAAGACTTGACAATGCCTCAACGATTTTAGAGTCCTGTAGAACCTATTTGTTAGGTACTCTGCCAACTGCGGCACATGATACTATGGCATTTGAATGTACTACAGTAACAACGGATTTGATATCAAATTTTCTGCCACCTAAACAGGCGCGTACCAAAGTGACGTTCAAAACCCCAACGCTCTCTGCGCTCTAAAATTTTGCTATCGACCAATACATTTTAAACAGGAATACTTCATATTTTTAGACTACAAAAAAGTCGAGAAAATGAGATCCTTTGATACTAAGCACAAGTAGCTATCATGCAAACCATGTGGGTGGTGTTTTCGAACCATTACTATTCCCTTCAGACGTGTAGACAATGCCGCTCTAATATATCAGTCAATAATTTCCGCGACAGACGGACATTTACTTTAATTTTTTTTTTTTCATCTTTTTGCGTAGAAATTTATGCACGGGAAAGCAATTCACCTCTGCTTAAAGAGAAACACAAACACATAAAGCCGCAAGCCAGTGGCTACAAAGCCAAAATTGCGTAAATCTAAGTTCGAATTTCTACCTTACCCCAAAATGGAGCATTAATTTGCAAATCACGAAAGCGTTGTCAAGGCAACAACATTCGTTTAATTAAGCAACTGATTGTTTCATTTTTGAAGACCATTGTCTTGAATAATAAACCTAAGTTTTCGTTACTTAGGTACCGCAGTTATTGATCGCTATATTAAATAACGTTCAGTTGCATCTTATAGATGACATGACTGACGACAACATTAGCTTTATCTACAATCCAGCATAAAAGAGAATACGCTGAATAATGACTTCACTTTATGTTAGCCGTTCGTGATATTTCATGAAGTGGGCAGAAGTTTTTGGGTCATCCTTCGTTAAATGAAATAGAGTAAGAAAAGCTAACAATTAACTTTGTCTTTGACATGAGACCATTTTAGAAAAGTTCATTTCGATTTTTTTTTTTTTTTTTTTTTTATGCAAAAGTGTTTAACGTTCTACTTAACTTTCATATTTTGGATGTAAGCATTAGATCTTATATCTCAACACGCTAATCGCTGCATTGCTATATCGCATTACATACCGAAAAGGTGCAGACGATTCCCTTGCAAAAACTGTTCTACTATCCGCTCTTCTTCTTCATATTGGCACAATTAGTTTACTAAACACGTTAACAAGTTAGATTAATATCAAATTGCTCCATTACTTATGTTATATAAAGGGAATTTAAAAAGCGAAAATATACTACTTATAAATACATGTAATTAGTTGCTGAAAATATGCAAACACTAGCAAAGTTTAAACCTATGGGTCTAAGGATTCATAAATTAAGCACAAGTTTTGATCAACGCACACTAACTAAAGGACTAACTAATAGGGAATGTTGTGTATATAAGCGAGCAAGCATGTATAACGAAGCCGAATATATACGGATATATATACATATACATATACATATACATATTTAATTGCCATTAGCATATCATGGTTTTTCATTGCATATGAAAAAGTCTCGACCATATGGCGCCAACAACTTTGGCTAGTGTATGCACATAAGCAAACATATACACGAAAGGAAGCGTAACAGAGTGCTTGCAATGTTAGCTAATAAAGCATGAAACAAATATTAAAACTTTATTATCACACCCATCGGTTGAAAAATTAAAATTCAACAGCAAAAAAAGTGAATTAAATTATTTACATTTTTTTTCTTCTTTTTTCTTTTTTGGTAACATCCGAAAAGCTAAACAGAGTTTATTTGCACTTTAGGACGCAGTTTTAATAACTATTATCTACGTAAAGTTTCTTTTCCGTAATAAAAAGACTTCCTTTAAACTCTAATACTTAGCTCGGATATATATAATAGAGCATGTTTTAACTTGAACATGCACGTAGACGACAAGCAAGGGCAAACTATGCTAACAACCCAAAAGAGAAACGTTAAAAAATTCAACATTTAAGGCCATCTTAATCTTTGCCATAGGTCGCCTTAAATATTGCAGTTGAATGCTTACACAACTGAGAAATTTCATTTTGCCCTTGTCATAATTTATACATTAAATTTCTCTTCTCTAAAGCTAAAGAAAGAAATAAATGAAAAACATTGTTGTAAATAATAACAAGTAAGAAAATTATATTCGGTTGTGACCGAATTTTCTATACCCATCGCCGTTATCCTAAAAAAGACAAAAAAAAAGTAGAAGAACTAAATTTTCATGCTGTATAATATGGAGTGGGCGCGGTTTATTTTTTACATCTTCAAAATGAAAGTTTTTATCGCATAGGCGTATGGGAATTGTAGGCGTGTGCGTGAAAAAGTTTAGTTCACTTCAAAATTCTTTTGCAAATGTTTAGGGCGATATCCTCATTTTCACTCAGGGGAGAATGTTTACCACATATGCTACGCAATTGCACAGATAGTCAGATGGACAGACGAACAGATGAACATGTTTAGGTGCATTCCAAATTTGAAGCTGGCCAGAATTTATATATTTTGGTACATCATAGTATTAGGTAGGTGTGGCCGTTTTTGCACAGGTGCTACAACTTCACCCATAGATTATGCCGTCAAATTTTTATCAATTTATCTGCTGTAGTTTGTAAGCAGTGAGCGAAAAACCTATTTTGTGATCCTTTTGAAAAGCAGAGATGTTCCCAACTTACGTGGTACTGTATATTCGTCCGTCGGCCGAATTGAGCTAATTTCCATACCAACCTGCGTGCAAAATCATGCAATATTTCTGCCAAATTTGAAGTCGATAGCTTCATTTTTGCAACCAGGAGAATGTCTACAACAAACGTTACACGGACGGACACGGGGACATGCTTAAATCAATTCAGAATTTTATGCTGATCAAGAATATATATACTTTGATGCTTCCTTCTGGGCGTTGCAAGCGTTTTAACGCAATGAATATACCAACGAAATGCAACAACGACTAGGAAAGTTAGATTGTAATCGAAATGTGGTATGACTAAGTTTCCTTCGATTTTCTTCGGATGCGATATATTATGAATTCCTTGCAATGGATTAAGAAGGTAAACCCTAACAAAAACAATGTTTTGTGGTAATTTTTTTGGGCTAAAGGGAACGGTAGTAGAATAATAATATTGGAGGAAGTTATTACGCGTACATTCATGTGCTAGGGGAAAAAAAATTAGTTTGGGAAAACATTAAAAAATGGCAACACTGTAGCCACCCCTTTATGATATTTTTCGCTTAAGAGGCCCATGATCACAATTTCAATTCAAAAAAGAAAAAAATCATTTCATCTACATCCCCACATCTAAAGAAATGCGTAGGTGTTCTTAAAAATATTGATTTTGGAAAAATTGCAATTACAGCCTTGAAGTAGGCGCACTTTTATTAATAAAAAATATATAAATTAACTTCCCGAAAAAATTGAATGTGTTTTTTCGGAGAAAGGTGCTAACAACATTCGAATGAAAAATTGAATAAGTTATTCTGCGTGCCGTGCCGTTTTGAAAAATCATGTTTCCAGAAAAGCTCGCTCAAGGTTTTGGAATAACTTATTGACATGTTTTCTTATTATAATAAATGTTTTGTTAGTTTTTTGTATTATTTGCCTATTCCAGCACTACAAGACTGCCATTCCAAGATCAAATATTCCTCCTCGTTCTCTTTTCTCGATTCTTTTGGCACAGGGTGACTCTTTTGCTGCCTTTATCAAACACAACTAAGCTTTCTTGATCCGCCTAGCCTCCGTTTCAAGACAAAAATTCGATGATTCTGCAGCAAATTACACACAGCAATATCAGTCGCTATGTCCAAGGAGGAAGTGTTCGAAATTTCAAGGAAAAAGTTTTTTGTGGATAATGAATCCTTTCCCATGTATTTTAGAAGGCCCGAAGCATTTACTAAACAAAAAAAAAACAAAGATTTTCTGAAGAATTTAGAGTGATATACCCCGTTAAACTGTTGACAAGGTACATTATTCCAATGTCCTAAGCTGTTAGGGTGAACTTGTTCATCTTCGTTTTGAGCAAATCCTTATCTTATGTCAATTATTGCCAGAAAATATTAAAAATTAGATCTTCTTTTAACATGGAACTGCTTGAGGCAAACCGGATCAGAAAGTAATCAATCCCATTTTATTCAAATTTTTCACTTTAGTATCATAGAAATCATATATCTTTCACTTTTACTCAGACATGCTACAAATGGAAAATTTTTCTTGCATATAAAGCTTTTTTCAAAATAGCTTTTTATATGGAGAGAGGCCGCGATAAGGCATCGACAACGTTCACCATCGGAACCGAAACATGTTTCTGAATCAAATTTCAAGACAATATCTCGAAAATTTGCCACATAGGTTAAACACACGAAAACAAGAGGGACGGACAAACAAGTTTAGATTGATTCAAAAAGAAAAAGGTCGCCTTAAAGCTCTTTTCCAATGTATTTTCAGTAATGTTGACCATCGGAACCGGAACACAATATCTCGTTTAGACAAGTTCAGATTGATTCAAAAAAATGCTGTAGAGAAAACTGTATTGCGTATGTCAAGTTAGCAAGAGCAACGTGTATCCAAGCTATCTGGCTCAGCGTCGAAGCGCTAAGACTTCGGCTGCAGTACTAAATTGTTCCTAACCATAACTATAAAATAAAATGCGGTTATTCCGTATGGAATTGTCATTCAAATCTGAATATCTTCATTCGTAAATGTCCGTCTTATATACTGAAATTCGAATTGATAAAATTAGAAACAGGAAAGTGTTTTTCGCATCGATATAATACGTACCATAAGTGCTGGAAAATATTATAAAAATCTTTAAATCACAGATACTTCGCTGCAGAATATCATTTTAAAGCTAAAAACAAGGGATGCAGAGAGAAGTTTTTTCCAGAGCCGTTTTCAAAAATCGTGCAAGAGTAGTTATTAGAAGCACAGATGCTTAAGCTTCTTGCCAGATATGAACATATTGGCACAGTAAAATGTGGCTGCTACATACATGTGTGCAAACTTAATAGACCCATATTTGTAATAGGAGGTGAAAGCATTGAAAGTAATTTTTCATAATTTTTTCAATATTTCCTGCATTTGAATACTAAATGCATGCAATAATTTAAACATCAACTGGACAGTTTTGAATTATTATTAATTTACAATAATAACAAAATTCTTAGCTCTTTCTTGTTCTTTTTTTTTTTTTTTGTTTTTTCGTCAATTAATGATAAAAAAATATTCATAAATTGTTTTTATCTGTTTGGAATTAAGGTGTACACACACACACATCTAGAATAAGTTTATATGTGTGTGCGTACAATTTTGGAATAAGGCAGGAAAAACTACCCCGTTTTGATGAAGCAAACCACCCCCGAAAAGAACATAGAGAGAGATTTTATTCGAAAATTCGGATTAAATGTATAAAATGAGATTTCATTTTAAAGGGAGAATAAATTATTCAAATAATAAATGGGTGGTGGGTGTTTTACTTGCATTCACAATGTGCAGAATTTTCAAATCGATTGATAGAATCCTAAGGAAAACAAATAAATTTTAGTCAGTATTCGACATGATATTGAATATATTTTCAAATTTATCCTGCAGGGTAGGTACGATATATGCATGCATACATAGAGCTCGCTTTGTTAATATTAATATTTCATAGTGTTTTACTTTGAGAGAAATTCTCCTGAAATGAAAATTAAAGAAGAGCATGCTTTACTGCTTTCACTGTTTATATTAGCATCTAAAAATTTGTCCCAATAAAACCTTTAAGCGACAGTAACCTCACCTTGCAATATCTAGTAGAAAGTTGAGTTCACTGAAATGACAATGAACGCAAATCCGATCTTTTATACGTATGCTGTTGTCTAGATACTTGCACTTTCTAGAATTATAGCTAGCGTTTTCAACTGATTTTCTCGTCGTTTCTTCTGCAAATCTTGACCACACCACTGGTGGCCTAAGGACATATTGTTTGTGCGAATGTATGCATCGCCGTTTATTTTTCCTAGGCTTGTTTATCCGTCTGTCCTTTTTTTTAGTCTTGTGTCGCAATTTTTTACATATTTTGATCAAATTTGTTTTAATTGATTGAGAAATGGTTCGGATGAGGTCCTTTTCACGACCACTTCCCCCATAATGCCTTATTTTGAAAAGTCGTTGTATAAATACTTGTGCTAAGCGAAATGGCGTAGGTTATATAAAGGTAGACCGCGGCCCACTGTAAGCTTTTTACTTGTTTTTCTAATGATGTATACACAACACAAGCACCGTTTTGAAAGCGTTCAACAAAACAATGTCTCAACAGAGTACGACTTTCGTATCTCCTAAGTTATTGATTACGTTCACGTCCATTCTGTCCATATTCTACTATTGGAATTCAAATAGATAAATATTGATATGATATACATACATACATAGGCAATTATTCCCACTTTATTCATTTAAAGCTTTCTTTCTTTCTTTTTTGACTTTTTTGACTTTTTTCACTGCCATAGAATAATATTGACTTTTATTGCCTTAGAATAATATTGAAGATATGATTCAACACTATTTCTATTGTCATTATAACAATTCCATATTGTCTGATATATATTTGGTATCGTAATTAAAAAAAAATCGTAAAATATTGTTACGAACTTCACTTTTCTCGATACGGTCCGTATCACTAGATCGTGGATATTCTTTTCAAGACAAATACACTTCAAACTTCTTTTAACTTCAAGTTTCTTTATTCACAATCTATCAATACTCTCGACTTCCCAACTCTAATATTCTTTTACGACTCAAATATTCTTGTCCGAGTCAAATGTTCTCGTACGATTCACTCTGCCTTCCGCAAATAGTCTATTTACACACTTTTTACAAGCATGTTACTATTACCTAACTTCATGCCTTCATTTTTAATCCGTTAACCTGCTTTTCCGCTAATCGTTTTCCTCGGCCGGCAGCTGCATAAATGCACAAGGGAATTTCTTACTTGGGAAAAATCAATTAGTTAGCATTAACTGGATATTGGATTTATGTAACACTATGTACGGCGGGGACCGAATCTCGCATATGCAGCGCTTTGTTTTTCGCATTCCAGTCTGCAAGTTCTTTTATTCTTCCATTTGATACCTATATCGCTGGTACTATTAAGACAAAAGTAATCGCGGTGTCCACCATAGGAGTGATGTTTGCTTTATAGTAAAAAAAGCATAAAACGTCAAAAAAGTGCAAAAAATTAAATATTAATTACTTGTATCTTTGTGTGGGCATGGTCCATTTTTGCACGTAACGGATAGAGCGCTTCGTAAAGTAAATGTGGAAAATTTCAGCCTTCGAACTTTTATAATTCTAAGTAACGACCACAAAACCCACTCAAAACTCATGTTAAGAAAAACGGAGTTGCGTTCAGTTTACTCTCCACTGCTGGCCTCTGCTCTGACCAATTTTGCCCATTTTCAACACCTACTTGCGTGCAAAAATTTCCAATGTTTCTACCAAATTTAAAGTCGATACCTTCATGTTTACGACCAGAAGAGTGCCAACAACAAACACCACACAGATACGCGTAGGGACAGAGATGGCTAAGTCAATTCCGAATTTCACGCTGATCGAGAATACATATATTGTTTATAGGGTCTCTGAAGCTTCCTTTTGCTAAAAGGATATTTTTAACATGTGGCCTTTTGGGCAGTTTTTTAAGAAGATACGTTATGAAGAGAACCGGTAAAGAAACTTAACCCCAAAAGTAACACATAATTGTTGATAAAAAAATGTAGAAGAAGACATACATTTTCGGTAAAACGAATGTCACAGTCGGCCTTTATTTCGACGAAATTACTAGAGGAGTCAACGACAGGAAGAATGGCTGTCTTGGCTGCAAATTCAATGCATCAGATTATTGAAAAATGAACCTTCCAAGATGTTCTATAAAATTTCTTTAGATGATTCGAACTTCCACGTTTCGAATCTTTCACCTAAAACTTATTGCTTCCATTATACGCTGCCACTATAACAATAAGAAGAAGAGACATAAAGATATTATGTCTTTTCTACCATACACCCCTCCAGTTTTTCAGGAACATTTTAAGAATCTTAAGAACTTGTAAAGGTAAAAAAAGCCTAATATGATAAAAATGGACCACTCTTTAAAAATAATCAATAAATGTTGTTGATGATTATTTCATTAAAATTAATGTTTCTAATAAAACTCATAATTGTTTATTGCCTTAAATAATTTTTTTCATGATTTAAATCATTCCGTTAATTTTCAAAATAGTCCAAGTCAAGTTTCAAGCTTTAAAAATGACATTTCTGTAAGAAATTCACACAAAATTTCATAAATTTCTATTAAACACTAAGACTAATAAAATTGTAAATTAAAATGTCGCACAATGTAAAAATATTTTTTTAATTTATTCAAATGCAAACAAGACTTGCATGACTTACACCACTTTCATAATTATGGGCAAATATATATAAATACGCATATCTATGTACGCATATAAACGCCTATGTAGAAGATAGTTAGATATAAATCAACATTGTTCAACTTCAGGAAACATTTACGAACGGCATGATATCATAAATTTTAAATGTGTGACAAGATAAATGTTAATCCCAAAAACATCATTTTTTACCGTCCAAGCAGCACACAATGAGTAAACGCACATCATTGTATTGGATTAGATAGACAGACACAACAGCAAGCACAAGTGTGTACTACATAAACATATCTGCATATAAAACTTATGTAAGTACAAGTAATTCGGAGACGGAACTACGCATTTTCTATACTACGACGACGACGATGATTAGATAGGTAAGGAAAAATATTAACAACAGTAGCGGCGGCCACAGCAGTAGCAGTAACAATAAGAAAAGAAACAGAAAATTGTAGCAATTTTCAATTTAACTGCAACGCAGTTTTAATGCCTCCAGCAAAAGAGTCTCTAATCAAGGACATGCACATAAATCGTACGTTTTTTTCTTTCTTTTTCTTCCTTTAAAACAAAAGTCAAAGTAACGTTAGAGATAAAGAGCTAAATTAATTTTGTTGTTTTTCTCTTTTTCTTTTTTTTTTTTTGTACTTAAGTACTATCAGGTAGCCTTTTGATTTATGGAAAATATAATTAGTTCACTTTTGTCATTTTTTGAATTCAAAATTGAAGGCATCTTCAAAGATTTCATGTAAGCCGTTGTATGTTAACCGTCCTACAAAATACCAATTGGTTCGACAAATAATAGACGGCTTAATAGATATATGATAATAGATATGATGGATACTGGCCTTAAGATATGGCACAAA